>CAUZXS010000467.1:5000-7500 GCA_963585895.1 Sepioteuthis lessoniana
TTCAGATTAGCATGAGTACACAGTTTAATTGTCAAAAACATTTCTATTTCAAACTATTCAAGCAGTTATATATAATAATTCAGTTTAGTGTAAGTTCAGTTTCAATGTTAAAAACAGTTCAATTTCTAATAATTCCGTTTAGCATAAGCACGCAATTTAAATGTAAGTACGGTTTAATTGTCAAAAACATTTCTATTTCAAGCTATTTAGTTTAATCAAACAGTTCAGTTTAGCATAAGTATGCCGTTAGTTCTATTTAACACATAGATAGGGCCCTATCACGTGCTATCACTCCGGGCTAGAGTGGAGCTGGGAGCAATGGCAATGAAGGGGTGCTCCGTATTCACCAAGGCCCCACCATTACTGGGAACTTACCATCAGACTGTTTAGTGACATATCCAGGACACTCATTGGGGGCGGGGTTTTACCCCTCTGCAGAGGTGCAGTCTGTGTATTCTACAGCCCCAGCCGACTGGGCAATACACACAGTTAATGTCAAAACAGTTTTATTTCAGATAATTCAATTTAGCATAAGTACACATTTTAGATGTCAAAACAGTTCTATTTCGAGCAATTCAGGGTAGCATTAGAACACAGTTTTAATGTCAAAACAGTTCAATTTTAAACAATTCATTTCAGCATAAATACGCAGTTTAAATGCATAAAAACAGTAAACGCCAACCACCGTTTAGTTCTATTTAACCCATAGATAGGACCCTTATCAGGTGCTACCACTCCGGGCCAGAGTGGACCTGGGAGTGATCGCGATAAAGGGGTACTCCGCATTCCCCAAAGCTCTAGCATTGCTGGAACCTCACCATCAGATTGTTTAGTGTCATATCCAGGACAGGAGATATTAGAGAAATTATGATTAGTAACTAATTTAATAAAAAGAACAATGCGATGTCATTCAGTTAAAACTTTTAAAATAATTAATTGATTTTCTAATTTTGGAAGATATATTTGTATTTCTCATCAAACTGGAAATTTACAATTAAGACAGATTTCAAAAAACTACGCCAACTAACCAATTAGATGTTTTGTTAATAGAGTTATATATTTTTGGAAAAAATTGCTGAATTGGATTAAAATATCAGCGGCGAAAAAAAATAATAATTCGAGATTAAATAGAATGAATCCAGAAAAATAGTTTTGATAAGGATATCAGAGAGTATTTTTGAAACTATAGGATGTATTACTTAACAGTATTTGATCTGTAAATGGATATTGTATTGAGCGTGTATATGTTCTGTCCGAAGAAGGTTGACGTGAGAAGATTGGTAAAAGGAGAGACTCCCAAGGAGCCATGACAACCAAAGGATTATTAAAGGGCCTGGAAGATTTGGAAGTTGGCGGCCGAGTGGAGGCCATCCAAATAACAGCATGATTGAAAACGGCCAGAATACTGAGAAGAGTCCTGGAGATTTGAGGAGACTTGTTGTCTCTCAATCTCCAGTGAAAGACCATCAGCTTACGCTGATATGAAAAACTCTAATGAATAATAATAATAATAATAATAATAATAATAACCAACCATATCAAAGCGAGAATAGACAAGACTGAACACAATAGCAAATGTAGGCTATGCGGTGACAGAGACGAAATGATCAATCACATAATAACTAAATACAGCAAATTAGCACTGAAGGAGTATAAGACGAGACACAACTGGATCGGCAAGGTGATCCACTGGGAAATGTGCAATGGGAAATTCGACCGCACCAACAAATGGTATATGCACAACCCGGCACCTGTCCGAAAAAATGACACACATAATCTCATATGGGACTTTGACATACACACGGATCAAGTAATCTCGGCCAGAAGGCCAGACCTTATAATAATTAACAAAAAAAAAAGAGAATTTGTAAAATTGTCGAATTTGCTGTCCCAGCTGACCACAGAATAAAACTGAAAGAATGGGAAAAGAAGGATAAGTACCTTGATCTTGCTAGAGAATTGAAAAAACCTTGGGAACATCAAAGTGGCGATTGTACCAATTGTGATTGGTACTTTTGGTAATAATAACTAAAGGATTTTTAAAAGGCCTGGAGGACTTGGAAGTTGGCGGACGAGTGGAGACCATCCAAACTACTACATTATTGAGAACAGCCAGAATCCTGAGACGAGTCCTGGAGACTTGAGGAGACTTGCTGTCACTCAAACTCCAGTGAAAAAGCATCAGCTAACACTGATGTGAAAAACTCTAATGAGTAAATTATAATTATAAATTGGAGATTCAAATACAAACAAGAAGAAAGTACAGTCAGGATATAGGGATATTTGGCATAGAAAAATGTGCGATGCAAATAATGAAATGCAGAAAAATAGAGATAAGGAAATAAGTAGAGGAAAAAAAATCAAGAAAGAATCAGGACGATTGGAGAAAAAAAAACTTACAAAAAAAACTTTCTTTATACACACACGTACACACACACATACCCATACACGCACACATACGTATCCCCACCACACACATATATAGAATATGTAAAGGATA
>CAUZXS010000467.1:12500-84669 GCA_963585895.1 Sepioteuthis lessoniana
CCTCGACTATGGTCGCTAACTTTACTTACTTTTACTTTATAATCACAAACAACAATACATATACACACTGAAATATAACGACGCAACAATAAGGACGAGCGGACACAGTTCTTTAGAAAAAATATACCTCTCAATTTATTGAAAGGGTTGTGTGTGAGAGGGAGTTGGAGACTGAACAGAACTGCAACATATTGACCCCACAACTCTTCTGGCTAGCACTAATACCCTTGGGGAAGGTATGAATCCAATTATTCTCCCTCCAGCTATGGGTAAATAGTAGGACAGACTAGGTTCTTCAGCCTTGGTTAGGCAACTAGTCTAGGAGAAGGAAAATTCTGAATTCAAACCTGTTAAACTCCGCTTAAAAATTGACCGTGTGTCATATCCTGCCCGAGCGGAGAGCTTGGTAAATAGTATCACAGCCTTTTTTACCGTTCTCCTGGGCTGCTCAACCGGGGGCCAGGGGGCCCCGCCTCTGCGGGGACATGGTTCTCATTCAATCATCTTCTCTCCACCTGATCTAAACTTCCTGTCGCCGGGGTTATATAATAATTTGACGACCACCTACTTCCTGCGAGCGTCACAATTTCGCACACAATTCAACTCCTCTTCTACCTCTAAGTTATTGTTTAATAGTTGGGCAGATTGAGTTCTTTATTTTTGTAAGACAACATAGTGCAGAAGAAAAAAAAGCTGACGTTGTTTTTCATAGGCTACCAGTAAAGGAGGGGTTGGGTAAATACATAATTTTTCTCAGTATTATCATTTTTATTATCATAAGGACTTCAGAGACTTACTCCTGGTTCTTTGACCAAACCTTCAGTGTAATATCTGTGAGTCCAATTGAAAGAGTTACGCAGACACATTCATATATCGATGCACAAACCATTCGTATATATTGGTATATCTTATATATATATATATGTGTGTGTGTGTGTGTGTGTGTGTGTGTGTGTGTGTCTTTGTGCGTGTGTGTGTGTGTGTGTGTGTGTGTGCAGAGTGAGAGAGAGAGAGAGAGAGAGAGAGAGAATGAGAGGAAAAGACTAAAACAGAAAGAAAGAAAAAAGAAAGAAAGAAAGAAAAAAAGAAAAGAAGAAAGAAAAAGTATAATTGAATTGATACGGAAATTTTACAAGAAACGTTAAAAGATAATATGATGGATGAGGCCTGTTATCTTCGATCGTAAATCTTTTTGACAAAACAAAGGACACACGAGAAAAAAGAAAAACATCCTGCCACAGTTAGAAAGGCAAAATTGGCGGAAGAGTCGTTCAAGTCGACTAAGATAAAAAAAAAAAATGTCGACAGAAAAAGGATAACAATATTCTCTGATTGAAAAGGAATCGATAAGTTCTTAACTGACTTTATTCTTTTTAAACATGTGACACATCAACATACGTGCATTCACATACAGAAACACATAGACGCAAGCACATAGACCAAATTAAATACAAATGCTCATATACATATACACGCTCAAACATGTATATACATTAAACGGTTCCGAAACATTCACACATTCACACCCAGACACACGTACAAATTCACACACGCGCGCTCATAATACTCGTCCAGAAAAAAATTCACACACCCACATGTGTGCCTAGAGTCTCGATTATCATCCTAGGAAATGAAATTGGAGATCCGAGATCAAATCCTGAACAAGGCTTCTGGCTGTCTTTATTGGGAATCCTTTTGAGATGAGGCTTCTTAATCTAAAAAAAAAAAAAATTCTCAGATTAAGAAGCCTCATCTCAAAAGGATTCCCAATAAAATCAATTACAAATTCGGTACGGACCCGACTATGGAAGACCAGATAAGGAGAACAAATAATTGGATTTATAAGACCAAAAAATACAACCTTGATCGCGCTTCGGGGCCCGTGGCGCAGCTGATAGGGGAGTTGAGTCTCTACGGCCCATGGTGAGCATTGTCAGAATATAGCGGTTTCAATTCCTACCCAAGCTGGCTAGAGCTTTACTTGGTCAGAAACGTGGGGATACGGTTTACAAGACTCAGTATTCCTATCCGAGGTCACGGTTAATCACCTGAAGAAGGCCAGAAGTTAAATTTGGCTGAAACGTAGAGAGAAAAACAACATAAAATAAAACTACCGAGATGAGGAAAAATGTCTGCAATAAAAAAAAAAAAATAATAATTAATTCTCAAAGCTTCGGGCATTTCACGCTAATGTCTTTTGGAAAGCATATATTATGCTACCAATTTATTTCATCGTTTTGTTAAAGCATATCAGTTTTTTAAAAAAAATGTTGATTGGTTTGGTTTGTTTGGTTTTATGGCATATCAACCTTTGTAGGTTAATTAACGCCAAATCCATTTTTATGTAAATAATCTGTCCTATTGAAAACAGTTCAGTTTAGCATAAGTACACAGTTCAATTGTCAAAAACATTTCCATTTCAAACTATTCAAGCAGTTATATGTAATAATTCAGTTAGATGGAAATACAGTTTTAATGTCGAAAAACATTTCTATTTGAAATAATTCAGTTAAGCATAAGCACGCAATTTAAGTGTAAGTACGGTTTAATTGTCAAAAACGTTTCTATTTCAAGCTATTCAGTTTACTCAATTCATTTTAGCATAAGTATGCTGTTAGTTCTATTTAACCCATAGATATGGCCCTATCAGGTGCTACTACTCCGGGCCAGAGTGGACCTAGGAGCGATGGCAATGAAGGGGTACTACGCGTTCCCCAAAGCTCCAGCACTGCTGGAACCTCACCATCAGATTGTTTAGTGTCATATCCAGGACACTCGTTAGGGGGGGTCTTACCCCTCTGCAGAGGTGCAGTCAGTGTATTCTACAGCCCCCCCCCCCAGCTGACTGGGCAAAAAATTGGTAGGTAGTCCTTGTTGCGTAATGGCTAACATACTAGACTGGAAGATGGTAGCCTGTGAATTTGCAATCCTGTGACGCTATTACGTTTACTTTTGCACTAATAACATTGGGAAAGGCATGAACCCGTTTATCCTTCCAGCAATTGGTTACCAGCACCGTTTTTCTACAAAGGTGGCTTTGGCATTTAATAAAAAACGAAAATTCTTTGGCCATTAAGAAGAAAGAAAAGCGTTTGCTTAATATTTTAGAATATTTTTAAACAAAATCTTTTCTCCGAACGATGACCTAGGGTGAAATCGAGTTGAAAACGATAAAGAAAATAACACAAAGGAAATATTCCTACTTTTCTGATCACATTTGTCCATCTTTATATATATATATATATATATGTATATATATATATATGTGTGTGTGTGTGTGTGTGTGTGTGTGTGTGTGTGTGTGTAAGATGTCCTAAAAATTGGTTACCCAGTCGGCTGGGGCTGTAGAATACACCGACTGCACCTTTGCAGAAGGGTAAGCCCCCCCCCAGGAGTGTCCTGGATATGACACTAAACAACCAGATAGTGAGCATTCATTGATGCTGGAGCTTTGGGGAATACGGAGAACCCCTTCATTACCATTGCTCCCAGGTCAACTCCGGCCCGGAATGGTTGTACCTGATATGGTTTAAATAATACTAACTGCATACTTATGCTAAACTGAATTGTTTGAATTAGAACTGTTTGACAAAAATAAATAGCTTAAAATAAAAAAGTTTTTGACAATTAAAACGTACTTACATTTAAACTGTGTGCCTATGCTAAACTGAATTGTTTGAAATGGAACTGTTTTTGACATTGAAACTGTACTTACTATAAACTGTTTTTTTTTTATATAAAACTGTTTTGACATTTAACTGTGTGTAAACAAAATATCTACTAAGACTAAACTGAATTAGCTGAATTAGAACTGTTTGAATAAACTGAATAGTTTGAAATAGAAATGTTTTTGACAATTAAACAGTGTACTCGTGCTAAACTGAATTGTTTGAAATAGAACTGACTATTTGCATAAAAATGGATTTCGCGTTAAATAACCTACAAAGGTTGATATGTCATCCAACCAACCAACCAACCAACCAACCATTGGACATCATTTAAAAAGCAATTATCTCTTTGAACAATTTAGTCGTTGAACATCCTAAGTTTATTCTGCGACCGATTTCATTAATGCGCCGCCTTGTTTTGGGTTGGAGGTGCACGTGGAGTAACGGTTATCGTCGTAGGAATTGTACACGGCGACACGAGTTCAAAACCTGGACGAGACTGATTGCATTTCACATAGCACTAATACCCTTGGGAAAGGTATGAATCCTATTATTCTCCCTCCAGCTATGGGTAAATAGTAGGACAGACTAGGTTCTTCAGCCTTGGTGAGGCAACTAGTCTAGGAGAAGGAAAACTCTGAATTCAAACCTGTTAAACTTCGCTTAAAAATTGACCTTGTGTCATATCCTGCCCGAGCGGAGGGGTTGGTAAATAGGATCTTGGGTCCGACTTCATAAGTGAACTGCCTTATTCCACGACCGATTTCATATGTGCACCACCTGTGCCACGACTTACCTCAAAGGGGATTCGCAAGAGTTTTTCACGACCTTGCTTGACGTTTTCTTCTGATTTGATGATTGTCAACCAAATCCTTTAGCCCTAAATAAGCAGCCTTTCTCATTAAATTTTTGGTACTAAGTCCAAATTTCTGTTTGCAAGTTGGTGAAAAATTTCCCAAATTTTTATTTGAACAGTCTTGAGTGACTGTGTTTAAGAATATTCCAAAACTTCTGTTTGGAAGTGAATGGCACGGCTCAACCTAAGAACAGAACAAAAATAAAGCATCAAATAAAAAATCTTGATCTGTTTCTATACATTCTGTCATAATTTGAGGTTATTTTAACCAGAATTGCTAAAATTAATGGCCAACGAAATTATACGCAATTTTGGGGGACAATATATATATATACACGAGGATCATCAGATAGGTTTCCGACTTTTCTCGTATGGGCACGTTTATTGATAGTACACACATGAAACTCTACTCCCCTTCGATGTAATCTCCTCCGGCTGCAATGCACTTGTTGTACCGTTCCAACACCTTCTGGAAGGCCCCATGGAAGTCCTCTTGTGTGAGCGTGTCAATGACCTTCGTCACAGCCTCTTTCATCTCCTCAATTGTCACATAACGGCAGCCTCTGATCTTAGGGAATAACCAAAAGACACAGGGAGCAAATTCTGGGCTATAGGGAGGGTGAGGAAATGTTTTGATGCCCATCTTGTTCAAATAGTCTGCGACAAAGATTGAGTTGTGGACTGGTGCATTTCCCTGCTGGAAATGCCACTGAGCCGATTTGAAGAGTGCTGGCCTCTTCCGACCGAATCTCTTCCCGAACTCCCTTAAAAAACCAACATAGTAACCCTAACCCTAACCCTAGCCCTTTGGACAATCAACTCTGGTGTATTGACTTTCTTACTCCTCCCACACCTCCCATCGTCTCTCACAGACTCCCTGCCTTCCTTGAAACTCATGCTCGCTTCATGCAAGATGGTCGAAAAGCAGTCTGATGCATTCCATACGTTTCTGTGGCATTTTTTTCTAGTTTTAAACCGAATTTTATTACATATCGTTCTTCTAAAGTGTCCTAACATCCAGATTGCATTTTTGAAATTCACTAGCTGTGACAATCAGGCTTTAATAGGGTGTATTCTAATGGCTGCTGTAGCTGTTCATTTGAAGCTGAAATCATAAAAATTGGTCAGTCATTTCATAAGATGTATAGCAATAACATACTGAATTTTCAAGAGTCTATGACAATTTTAAATCCCCTAACAAAAAAGTCTGGAAATTTATTGAATACACTGCGTATATCGTTTTACATTCTATGACCGTTAATTTAAACTCAGCATCGTTAGGAAATAAAAACATAGATTCTAACAAGATTTGAACTTTCTGTCTATCTCGCGTGTGAAAAAGTTAATCAATTTCTTGAAATTTACTTTTACTTTTACTTTTACTTTTTCTTTTTACCTAAGTAGCAGGTGACAGTTCTTTCCTTATTCAACTTCTAAATTTGTCTCTTTCTTTTTCTTCTTCATTGCTAACTTTTCACATTAGGTTTTGGAAAAAATTCCAGGTGCTTTTACTAAAAAAGAAACCTACGTATTATATAACTGAAACTCGTTTCTTTCCGCTTGAAATTTTGGTATACATCAAATACTAATGTGCATATCATTTCACCAATTACAATTCAGTCACCAACTATTAACAAATCTGCCAAGGATATCCATCAGCATTGGAAATTTAAATCTAGTAATTAGATTCGTTTTGACTTATCAGGATTTTTCAACATCATACTCGGGTGAATCGAAATGTTTGCAACATTTTGGTAACGTTGGGCACAGTTCAGCAACTCCGGATAATTTTGAAGTCAAGGAATCGGACTGAATTGCGAGCTTGCCTGATACTCCCCAAATGTTACACACTGGATGTGCCTCACTGGTTTGAAGCACAGCCTCGGAATCCATAATTTTAGTCTTTTTTTTAACCCCCTCCTCTTCTCCATTTTCACCATGTTTTGTCCAGTATGTTTTAATATGCTATGAGATCTAACACTCATACACAATATAAACAGCTATATTTCAATATATACACCTATTTTCTTCTGTTATATTAATCTACCGGCACCCTTTCATTCTCAAGTCTGGTCTATTAAGACCCCCGAACCCTTGTACCGAAGACCAACTGTACTCCCTCTTATAGACCATGCCTAGAGCATTTTCAAACCATGATAATTAATAAAATTACGGATACATGAAACCAAAAACGCAAAACCTACCTTCATTCACAGAGAAAAAACCCACCAACCATACATGAAATATAGTCGTCCTGGGAATTGTACTTCAGAATTTCGCGATTAAAAATACTGCCTTTTCTTTAAACTGTTGCCAACAACAGGATCAAAATAAAAAAATAAAACAACGGTGTTGTGTAGAACAAAAACCAGGGGGAGGTAACTCTTGACATGAAGAGGGCGCTTATATCCGCCTTCTTGGTGCCTGCACTTGGAAGCCATGATTGGTTTGAAATACTCACCTGGGACGCTTGTTTCTTTGTTTATTGCATATCACTGAACAGGGTGTTTTTTTTTTTATGTCAGTTATTTTTTCTTCGGCTGATGAGGGCGGCATTGTAACACCTCATAAGATTATTTTCTTATTACCATTTCTATACAATAGCGTTCCAAAATAATGTTACGCCATGCGGTCACATGGCTTATCTTTGCTCTGGACTGTAACGAAATATGTGAGGTATTATGTCGAATAATGAACACACACTAAAGAAGACTAAAGCATAAGTGAAAATACGAGGTGTTACTACGAAGCAATTAGTCAATAAAACCGAAAACCTGACCTACCTAGGGAAATTGTTGCATAGTTTTTTTTTTCAACTTGCTCATCTTGAGACCTCAGCCTGTTATATCACATCCTTTCCATCGCTGAACACAATTTGTAAGGTTCTTTTTGCTGAATCTCATTATTTGCTATATCTCGTTCAAATTTATCCCGGGTACTTTCTGAAATTTCATACTTTTCAATAAATATTTTAGCTTTAAGTTAAATAAAAAGTTATAACAGCTTGATCTAGACAATAGATGCTGAATGAAAAGATTTTAAAGTTTTCTAAATTTCTGAGACGAAGCTTGTTGATTTTTATCATTAAGGTTTTTTTGAGTATTGTCTTCATCTTTATTGTTATTTCCACTATGTTTCGGCTGATACGTCCACCGGCTTTTTCAGGTTTTTGACGAACTCGGGAACCTTCACGGAACTTCGAACTTTATTGAAACCACGGGGGTCGCCTGTTCAGGTTCTGTTTTAAGTGTTAAGCATTCCTGTATTGTTACTACTCGCCTGTAGTGAGGATTGAACATGCAACCGTCACATGATTGGCTTCTTAGAAGCTCAGGGAACCAACGCCTATAACCGTTACGCCATGTGTCCTGCTGAACAATTCAGAGTGAATTTTTGGGGGTTATAAACTTAATGTTCTTACTATAGCTAGAATTACTACTATTATGTATGATTTTTTTTACCTGTGCTCATATTCAGATTTCAGGGGTTTTTTGTTTGTTTTTTTTTCAAATGAAATGAACAAAAAGTAACGAATGCACCTTCGACATATTCAAAAATAGTGAATAATGTTCTGATTAAACGTATAAATGTTATTTCAAATCTTTTATTCAACTGATTTTTTAAAAACATTTAATAAAAGATATTTAACATTGGGTTTGATTTGTTTTCTTTGTTTAATGGCATATCAATCTTTGTAGGTTATTTAATGCCAAATCTATTCTCGGAGAAGAACAGTAGTGGTACTATTTAACCCATCGCTGGAAGGATAAGGGGGTTCATACCTTTCCCAAAGGTAACTGCCCAAAAGTGAACGTAATAGCGCAACTGGAGAACGAACGTAGTCTATCGCTTTAACCATTACACCACAAGGACACCCATCAACATCGTGTTTGGCTTACTTTTGACCTACAACTACCCATAGTTTGCTTCCTTATGACAGCGTATGGCATAACCACCGATGATTGCTGTGTCGGTGATAGTGGTGAATAAGAAATACAAAAACATACTTCGTCTCAAGTGTTAAGATTTCTGTCATTTTATCCCGTTCAGTTTCTTAAGCCGTTGTAATATGTGGAAATGGATAACGGTCAAAAAATGTGGGGTTAATTATTTGTTCTAGTTGGAAACAACACTTTCTATATCATATAATTGTTCCATCGCTCTTTAGCGTTGGTTTCGTTGTATTCCAAGCTACCAGAGAGATAATAGAAAAATCCAGATTCTTTTATTAGAGTACATCGAATACCAAAACCCAACTTTCACCCGGCAAACCTTAGATGGCTAATAGAGACTTGATACCTCGGTAAATCTTAGTTTACTGATATTTCCAGTCCACGGTGCAATAACACTCATTGCCTATTGTCTGATGAAAGAGAGAAACACAAAACCGCTACTTAGCTGAAGTGTTATGAGCTCTGTTATTTTATCTTCCTATATCCAGGAACAGAGAGGCTGTAATTCTTTCGCCATTTTGTTTTTTATCCTGGTAAAATAGTTTGTCCAAAAAGCATGGTACACTCTATTTGGTCATTAAAAGTAATCCATTCAAAAGTAAAGATATCTTTATTAAAAATTTAAAAAACAGTGCATCTGATGGGCAAAATTCAATTTACAGTGATTTCTTTCCACCATAAAATAATATGACTTCCGGATTAATTATCGAGCCACTTTGCGTACTGATTTAGTGATCAAATATGCATAGCATTTGGCTGCTCTTGAGTAGGTAAAAAGTGAGCTTATAAATCTAGTGCATTTCAAAATGTTTTTCCCACAATTGTTGTTCTTTATGTTCAAGTTGAATTCATTATTATCAGAGTTTCTTGAAATATGAAACTAACGTATACAATTTAATAATGCATATAGAAATTATAGAAATTAAATTATAGAAATTACTATAATTTAAAGATCTTTTTATTGAATTCTATTTTAAAATTACGCTCAGTTTTTATCGAACATTCAAAAATTTTGTCAACATTTTCTGAGTAATGTGAAATAGTTAAGTTAATTTTCAAGTACTGTCTTTCACTTCACAAGAAACGTAAGAAGGTTTGGTTATTGGCTTGTAATAGGTAGGAATAAATCAGTGGAGCCTATCCCTATCCAGGTTTACAACTGGTTTGAATTTTGAATTTTTCGCTCCCTGGACAGGTTTCCCTAGCAAAGTTAAAGGGCATAGTCTACCCTACTATTCACCAATTTCAAGAAGGAAAATTGGTGCATTCGTACCTTTCCTAAGCGTATTAGGGCTACTTAAAATGCAAGCATCCTCGTTTAGGATTTGAATACTTCTAATTGAGTCCATTTCCTTCTATAATAACCGTTACGCACCGATCGACTCCCTTACTAATCGTAATTATCTTTAATTCTCTCAGCAAAATCATAAAGATAATTTTCTTATCCTGCGTATTTTAAGGAAATGCTACCATTCAAAGTGGAAGAAAAAAAAATGGGCCTAAATTTTTAAAATTGACAATATATCATTGATCGTCATCCTCATTCATATCATCATCATCATCATGTCATGCCGCTAGCACAGATATCCCTGACCCTCTCTCGCCACTTCTCCCTATCGTTCATCGCCTCTGGCTGGTCTTCAGGGCTATATCCCGTATCCTCACATAGCTACTGTATGTATGTTCGAGCTGGTCGTCCTGCTTTTTCCCGGCCATTTGTGGGGGTCCATAGGAGTACATCACTTATGAGCTTGTCCCTGCTTCTCCAGCAGTGTCCTGCATGTCTGGTTCGTCTAACTTGAATAGTTTTCGTGATGGGAGGCAGGTGGCCGTATGGTTGTTGTTTTGTGGGGTGTTGCCGCCAGGACTTGTTCAATATTGCTTGCAGCATTCTTGTGTAATTGCCGTCTATCTTCTTCTCCAGTCGTTTAGTTATCGTCCAAGTAGTGCATCCATACAGCAGTATCGATACGACCGCTGCCTGGAAGAAACTGCGTTTCATTTTATCGGTCAGGTCTGATTTCCATATGATCGACAGCCTATCGATAGTTGTCCGTGCCTTCGTTAGCCGCGTGTCGATGTCCTTTTCGGTTGATGAGAAACTGCTTCCTATGTAGGTGAATATGTCAACTAGTTACAGAGGGGTTCCGCCAAGGCGGCTTCACTCATTCATATAAAAGAAATAAATCAACTGTACTTTAAGTCTAGTTACTGTTTACAGTCTCCGAACAAAGGGAAAAGATTCATCGTTATATTGAAATGAACAGCCCCACCTTGACTAAAGCAATTCGACAAAATCACCTTGAAAATAAGATTTTTTTTTTAAATGTGTCTTTTGTTAAAGTTTTTTTTATTCCCCCCGTTTAGTTTCTGAGTTCTTGGAAGTCCATGGAAATGGATATCAAGCACAATACGCCGGGTATATGCGCCGTTCTAGAAACAACCAGTTCTTTTAGTATCTTTGAATGGTTCAGTAGCTCTCTGTCTACGCTACAATTGGTCTCCTCTCGTCTCTAGCCACCAAACAAGGAAACACACACACAGACACAACAGCTTCTTTTATTGGGGTTCATAGGACATCAAAACCCCACTTCCACATTGCGTGGGCGGCATAGTCTAGCCAGCATTAGTCACCAGTTAAGTGGCCGATCAAGTCTTGTGACCTCGGCGAGTTCTAGTTTACTACTATTTGCAGTAGTGGTGTACTAGATCAAATGTGTTTTTAAACCTCACCTACCGGACGACACGTTGAACTTGATCAACTAGGTTTTCTTTCAGCTGCTGGATTTTTTTCTTAAATAGCTTATCAATTCCCAATGTTACACCTAGTCATAATAAGTGTGTTTTTTTCCTTTTTTGTTACTCTCTCTTAGACAGACTACAAGTACTTTGTCTCTAATGTCAATCAAGGCCAATTCATTGGAACTTGATTGTTTTTAGCTAATTGGATTCTTAATTCAGGAAAAATGAACTCAGAGCTCGGACTAGAAAATCTTGCGATGAACACCAACTACTCATTAGGCAGTTTCTTACAACCCTGGATAAAATCTGCTGTCACTCAATTAGTAAACAGTCCTGTTGTTGGGGCATAGAATTGGCAGCTCGTATTCCCTCCAGCGAGGTAAGATCCTCTCCAAGTAGAGGGCGTTCTGTGTATGATACAAAACTCAATATAATACTGAGACCACTACTTCAGGAGATATTCTTTGTAAGGTTGACAAATTTGTTGCGATTACTCCCCGGTCCACTCAGACCTTGGGCGGCAATAACTGTTAGTGTCCCATCTGTGAGTTAAATAGATCTGTTTAAAAATTATTTGTATTCGATCGGATGGTGAGCGAAGAATTAATCTTAAGAAGAAAATACACCAAAAATGTTAATATGAACGTTAAACTCAAGGTATGAAATAAATCTAAATGGGTTAGCATGACATTAAAATCAATCAATCAATCAATCGTTGTAAATGTGAATAAAACACAAAATAAAACAGAGACCGTCTTTTTTTAAAAAGTCGGATTATAAAACCCATATTTTTTTAAATTAATTTAAAGAAATATAAGCAATGACGTTTGGATTAAAGGATGGTCGGACTACGGGGCTTATATTTGTCGTAGAATGGATTGATATAGATATAAACCAAGAACCAGAGAAATATATGTATATATATATATATATATAAGCTTATTTTTTTGGAACAAGACACAAACACGTCTTACCCTGGTATAAAAATTAGGAATTAGTTTTTCTAGTTTTATGAGAAGAGGGTCGTGTGATGCCATAATAAAAATGTTCTGTTTTGCTCTTCTTTCTGGGTGAGACTTTGCACTTTTTGAATGACCTTCTCATATATATATATATATATATATATATGCAAAGCTCTTCGAACGAATTGAGAACTCTAGTATCCTGTTAGGTATAAAATGTAAACAAACGAACGCTACTACTTCAAACCTTATAATTCCCTAGCTGACGTGGTACGCTTGTTGGCCGAGCGGTCTGATACTAAGTCCAACGTAAGGCGGGCTTCGATCCCTGCTTCAAGCGTCCTACGTGTCTAGCCACACTGAAGAGTTGGGATATAATGAAACAATCTGTCTGTTGATGACATTATATATATATATATATATATATATATATTACTAACACAGAGCTTAATTTAGCGAAAGAGATTTTCCAAACTTTAATGATCGTTCTCGAAAAATGTGTTGACCATGGACTGAGATCTACTTCGACCCTTTGACCAGTGACTTTAAACCAATAAAAAGACAAGATAAAAAGACACGAAATAAATATATATAAGACGTTTAGATAATTAGAATAATGAATTGATAGAAACATAAGCAAATAACAAATGGTAACAAAATAATTGTCTTGTTATATTGATTACAAATTTATTGACTTCAAAATCAAACTTCAGGACTTGACCCAGTAGAATATATTGACAGAAATACAAAAATATTATAAAGAAGATATCCCTGTGGCGGAGAGATTCACGTGTGAGATTGTAGTTAGCGAGTTCGAACTCAGTCACGCTATTACGTTCACTTTCTGACTAATACCCCAAGCAGGTGCCCGTGGTGTCATGGTTATCGTCGCAGGATATGGACACGGCGACAAGAGTTTCAAATAGCACTAATACTCTTGTGAAAGGTATGAATCCAATAATTCTCCCTCCAGCTATGGGTAAATAGTAGGGCAGACTAGGTTCTTGAGCCTTGGTGAGGCAACTAGTCTAGGAGAAGGAAAACTCTGAATTCAAACCTGTTAAACTCCGCTTAAAAATTGACCTTGTGTCATATCCTGCCCGAGCGGAGGGGTTGGTAAATATGAATACCCCAAGGAAAAATATGAACCCTCTTAATTTGATCCAGGTGTGGATAGTACCAATACTGTCCTTTTACAAAAATATACACAAGTAGTGTGTGTGAGAAATGCAGAAATGGAAAAAGTCTTACTTGAAAGTAAAATGACCACAGCTTTGCTATTCCCTGGCAAGTTAGGTAATATTTACCGACCCCTCCGCTCGGGCAGGATATGACAAAAGGTCAATTTAAGGAGTTTAACAGGTTTGAATTCAGAGTTTTCCTTCTCCTAGACTAGTTGCCTCACCAAGGCTGAAGAACCTAGTCCGTCCTACTATTTACCCATAGCTGGAGGGAGAATAAGGGGGTTCATACCTTTCCCAAGGGTATTTGCCCGAAAGTGAACGTAATAGTGCGACTGGAGTACGAACTCGCGTACTACGATTCCGCAGTTCATCGCTTTAACCATTACACCACGAGGACACCCCTGGCAAGTAAGGTGACAAAAGAAAAGAGAACAGAGCCAAAAGAGAGTAAGAATTGTTTTCTGGGACTGTCATAAAACATTCCACTAGACGCCCAATTGACGTGTCCACTCTTTAAAGGATTCGGTTATTAATTATTTCGTTACAACATAACAAAAGGAATAGTAAAAGTGAATTAAATTTTTTAATCAAATATTAATCACCTGATTCGTAACACATTATCTTAAACTGTATTTAAAAGTACAAGCGACAAGACTGTCTCATATCAAGAAATTTTAGAATTATAGAAATGATGAAAGTATATTATATTTTTCATCTCTGACGAGACGAAATATCGTTAAATAAACACATTCTTTAAGTATTTTCCATAATTGAGTGAAACACTTTTATTACATAAATGGTTACATAAAATTTTTCGCTGATTTTGATTTCTTTTTTCATTTTATTTATTTGTTTGTTTGTTTTTTTAAATTTTTGGTGGGAGTACAGCATAAACAACCTTGTCGAAGAAAGAAGTGTTTTTCTTTCAAGTATACCGAATGAAAGAAATACAACTTACAGAATTGAGAGACGTATCCAATTAATATCAAGCAATTCCGGATATAATCAGACGTGGAAACAACTTTCTTTTCGCTTAGAATTGGCCCAAAGAAATGGTAACACGTGTATCACCCAGGGCACCAAGTACTTCGGGACGCCTGTCATGTGTCTGAGACAGTTGAACTTTTCAAATATAAATGTAACAAATAGGAAAAATTGGCCTTTTCGACATTGTTCATATCCTAATAACGAAAAGAATTTCTTTAGATATTTTAGTTCACACTAAATCAAAAGACATGGATAAAATAAAATTTAAAGAATTATCTCAAGTATTGATTAAATCAAAAATAGATAATAATCGTGAATGAAACGTATCAATCACTGATTTTTGTTGTTTTTGTTATTGTTGTTGTTTTGGTGTAAACTTTGAGGCTTTTTTTTGGGGAGGATGTTGTGTTTTGATATGTTTTTGTGTGCTTTTTGTTTTATTTTTATTTTTATTTTCTCCTTAATATAAATTATATCTGATTTTTTCCAAACACTCTTCGTACGAATGATACAAAATGTAATACAATAAAGAGAATATTTTTGCAACACGTGAAGGTTTCTATATTTATTTTTCAATTTTTAGCAGAGTTTTCCTTCTCCTAGACTGGTTGCCATGCTAACGTTAAAAAGTTCAGTCTGCTCTAAAATTTCCCCGTAAAAAAGACGGGTTCAACTTTTCCCGAGCGTATTTGCACGATCTGATATGTAAACAGGGTCTTTTAGCATTTGAACTCCGATCAATAAGTCCATTTCATACGACAATAACCGTTATACCCCGTGCGCCTCCTGTGTCAGAGAAATCGTTGTTTTTAAAACAACAAACTATTAAGTCACAATCGGAAAGGATTAAAATAATCCGACAGAGATAAGTATCAAACATTCTGTTTGTTTCGTAATGTGTTGGCAGAAGACGGTTCAACGAATTTGCAATGTTATTTAAAAGTCATTTGAAGGCAATGGAAATGCTAAGTATGTTACGGTGTATCGCTTATGTAAATAAATATCTCCTCCCCACCCGCGTTTTGGCGGGAAATAGTAATTAACAATATTCAAGTGTAGACATCTGATTTTATGGATGTATTTGAGAAGTTGGTAAGATGGCAGCTTGCCATTTGTATCCCTTTCATCTTTTAGGGTTTTTATTTCATGGGTTACATGTGACCTCTTGATTCTCTCTCCCTCTCTCTCTCTCTCTTTATATATATATATATATATATATATATAAGTGTGTGTGTGTGTGTGTGTATGTATGTATATATAGTGCTTGGAGTGCGACGGTTATCGTCGTAGAAAAACGACATAGCAACCCGAGTTCGAATCCTGGACGAGACTGTTCGACTATCATATAGCACTTATCCCCTTGCGAAAGGCATGAATCCGATAATTCTCCTTCCTGCAAATGGGTAAATT
The DNA here is from genome assembly GCA_963585895.1 of Sepioteuthis lessoniana. Taxonomy (NCBI): domain Eukaryota; kingdom Metazoa; phylum Mollusca; class Cephalopoda; order Myopsida; family Loliginidae; genus Sepioteuthis; species Sepioteuthis lessoniana. Next base: position 28,263 of record CAUZXS010000467.1, read on the forward strand.
GTAGGGCAGACTGAGGTATTCAACTTTGATGTTGTGACCAATTTAGAAGGAAAACTTTAAAATAAAACCTGTAAAATATCCACTTAAAAGATTGACCTTGTGTCACATCCTGCGCGTGTGGAGGGATATATATATATATATATATATATATATATCAGCCATATATTTGTACAACTCTAAAAATAAACTTGAAAAATATGTATTTACCCAACCCCTCTGCCACGACGTGGATGTCTGGGGATTTAGGAATTAACAGTAAAACTCCCAACCGGATATTGACTCGTCGGCTGCCAGATACAAAATGTATAAACGCGTCGCCACGCATAAGGCTCCACGCATCCATCCGGTTAAAAATCAGAAAAAAGAAAAATAATAAAAAGTAAAGTAGCCAATGGGAAGCGGTCACGCCAAAATTAGAAGGATTTTGGAGTAGCGAATTTGGAGCCAGTGGAGAGAGATAAATACCCAGGTTTTCTGTGAATCAAATCAGTGAGAACAAAAGGAGACACAAGAAAGAACGTAGACGCGATAACCAGGAGAGAAGTAACGTCCGCCCTCGAGTTAAGAGCCGAAACTACCTCTCTGCTAGTTCCACTACCTGACCATCAAAGAAAGAAAAGAAAAAAGGAATAAGTACTCTTTAAAAACATTCTCCTCCTGTTTCTTGATATCTGACTTTCCACCACTTCGAAAATTTACAACTCACAAAGGAGAACTTTTGAACATTCAAATCCAAGTTGACGTTTTTGTTTTATAAAAATTCTTTAATTATTAGATGTTCCTTGTTTGTCTTGTGTTAAATGAAGCTTTTTCTCATTGTATGTTGTAACACTCCAAACCCAACCAACAAGGCCATAGATGTGACAGAAGGTAAAATTTTACCCAGTGTACCATGATTGATTAATGAATGGATTTTGATGACATATCAAACTGTCAAGAGTTATCCTATGTCAGGATGTCAGGGAATTGCATTCATTCTACGTTCATTTACACAATTTTGAATAATTATTTTTGAATAGTTTTTTTTTTTTTTTTTTTACCGGAACCTATTGAACAGGATTAGGTTTAAACAGATCTGTTTGACACAAGAGTCCCGAAGTGTCGTGGCTAATACACTGGACTGCATCATTGTTGTAAGCAGTTTCGAGGTACAGTTGTACTATTGCCTTTGATCAAATAATCTTTTGAAAAGGTGTGAACACCCGTATCTCCCAGTTATGGGTTCAATGATACTACTCCCATCCTTCTACAAGAGTGGTTTTGGAATCAAATAACACAGAAAGGTTGTTGTACCACTAAACAAAAATAACAACCAAACTTTAACTCTTAAAAGGAACTATAACAAATACTACATCTGAGAGGTGACCTGGGTGTAAGGGAAAAAAAAGGGATGCGCTACACTCCATAACTGGAGCCTCGACCTCAAATGCCGTTTAGGGTCTTACCCCACTTCATGAGATGCTGTCAAAGTATTGTAAGCCACACTGACAGAGCGATCGGTGGTTTGGTTTGGTTTCTTTGTTAAATGGCATATCAACCTTTGAATGTTATTTAATGCCAAAGCCATTCTCCGAGAAGAACAGTAGTGTTACTATTTAACCCATAGCTGGGAGGATAAGGGGGTTTATACCTTTCCCAAGGGTATTTGCCCGAAAATAAACGTAATAGCGCGACTGGAGTACGAACTCGCTTTCTACGATTTACCCATTACACCACGAGGACAACCCCACGATCGGTGGACTGCTAAACTCCAGTCTGTCCGAGATTACTGATATTTCACTCTAAACCTGATTCTCGCAGATTTACTTTTACCTGAACACAAGGTAATAAAAGAAGATTAAAGTAATGAAGAGAGATTAGAGAAACGAGGATTAACTACTTTACTTAAAAGAAGGATGAGAAATAATCGAATGGAAACTTTCGAGATTATTAATTGGATCTTTAATTATGGTAGACATGTTTTCAATATTTCTTTTTAAAATGTTTGGTTTGATTTAGTTTGGTTTAATGGCATATCAACTATTATTGGTTATTTAATGCAAAGCAATATTTATATATATATATGAGATATATCATTTGTATACATATTTAGTAGATTGACTTTTAAAACTTATTTCTTTAACTAACAGTTAAATAGTTTCAAGTATTGCAATCTAATATGAATAATTACATTTTCTATTAATCATTTGTTTGCACACAGTTAAATGGTTTCAAGTATCACAACCTAACTCTAATTTTTCTATTCAACATTACTCATTCATTTACACACATTTAAATTTAAGTAGAGCTGTGTCATTAACAATTCTATTTAACGTCAGTCATTTGTTAAACACGTTCCAAACAGTTCCATTTCGAATAATTCAATTTAGCATTAGTCATTTGTTGGCATGCAGATTAATCTAAAATAAGTCATTTGTTTGTACCTAGGTTAGATACTCAAACAATTCAATTTGACCCATAGATAGGACACTATCAGGTGTTACCGCTCCGTGTCAGAGTGGACCTGGTAGGAATAGCCATGAAGGAGTACTCCATATTCCCCAAATCTCCAAGGCTTGAGCATTGCCATCAGACTGTTTAATGTCATATCTAGGACACTCTTTTGGAGTTGCGTCTTAACCCTCTGCAGATATGTAGTCGGTATATTCTACAGCCTCAGCCGACTGTGCAGTACTCAAACTGGAAATTAACTGTCAAAACAGATTTCAAAAAGTAAGCTTTCTTACCAATTTTATTTTCTTTTCTTAATAGAGTTATATATTTTTGAAACAAACTGCCTAATCAGATCAAAAACGTCAACAGTGTAAAAAACGTAAGATTAAAAAGAATGATTTCAGAAACAATGGTAAGAAATGGATTTTAAAGTGCATCTTTGAAACTATCAGATAAATTACTTTGATCTGTTCATAGATATTTTATAAATAGTGTACATTTTCTGTGAAAATGTTCTTTCTTTTTTATACGTTGATGTGAGAAAATAGTAAAAAAAAAAAAAAAAGAAAATGCGCAAGAAGGCTTAACAAACAAATTATAATATACCCATGATACGGATATGTGAAATAGACATAGGGAATCTAAAAACACTAAATTGGTTCAGGTACGAAACTTTATTACCTTTGAGTTAAAGGTTATTCGACATGAGGAGAGAGAGACACACACAATCTTTCTATGCTGACTGCTTGTATATCGTCTGGTCTCAATTCCTATCTGGGATTTTTATTTTGACTTATCTGAATGACACATCCTCTCCGCGCGCGCGTGAACACCTGCGTTAATGTTGCACCTAACTAACCCATGCACTGAGCCGAAAGGTTCTCATCCTAACTAAACCGAAAGGCAAGATATACAAAACGAAATCACTCCGCAATTATATTACAAAATGACGTCTTCACAATAAACAAGATGTGAAACAAGATCATATTAACTGGAGTACCATTGATTAATCAAGCGTTATTTTATACCTGTAGGTTAGAGAATCGCCTTCATTCTATGTTGATATTCACAATTGCTTTATCACTGTCAAACTGTTTCGAATTCAAAATTTTCGTTTTTTCTTGACCAGTTGCCGTTGCTTACCCTATTATTTACCAAAAGATAGGAGAATCGATGAGTTCATGCCTTTCTTAAAAGCATTTGTGTGAAGTGAAATGTAACCAGCATAGTCTAGGATTTGAACTTGAGCGCCAAATACATTTCCAAAGTAAATGTTACAACACGAACCTGCGCACGAAATAAGTTTGTGCTTGTAAAAAAAGGTTGGATAACTGAATACACATGATGCAATCATTTCAACTGTTGAATGTTGTTTATCTGAGGATAATGTTGCCACTTAATTCAGCTTGAAACTAATATGGACGAGAATTCTACTCTTTTATGATTCGGGTTGCTTGCGTCCTTTATGATTGACTTAATCCACACACACACACGCACGTATATATATATATATATATACAAACACACACACACACACACACACACATATATATATATATATATATATATATATATTTACTAATCTAATATCTACCAGTATTCACGGTACCAGAAAAAAACAAAAAAACCCTGGCCAGGAACAAGAGAAGAAAGTATCTCGAATCACCGCCCAGGGAAAAAAGAAAAAAAATTTGGGTCAAAAAGAAAAAAAAGGCCAACCTCGTCCGACCCTTTGAAAAATAAATCAAGGGATACGCAATCAGTGGTCAAAAGAAAACCAAAAAACCCTCCGCGAATCCTGCAATGCCACAATTACTAAAGTGCTCAACACCAGACAATGGAGCCAATTATAAAATTAACCTAAATCGCGAGTCGAAAATCTTCTACTAAAGTTTCACTTTAACGGATCATCAGGAAGCCTAAATTTGACGGAATTCTAAAGGAGAAATCGCTTTCTTTTATTCACCAAAAACCCACCTAGCTTAAAATTTGCATTAAAAAAATTTAAAAAATTAAAAAATTAAAAAAATAGAAAAAAAATATAATAAAAAAATATATCTCTAAAACCTATCCCTAATTATAGAGTAACCACGCCCTTTTGTGTCTACAACTATTTAACACCCCCGATCTATATAAATATATATATATGAGAGAAAATATGGATTAAAACCCAATAGTATGAAGCTAGCAGAAAAACATAATCCAAATAGGTAAATTTATTATGATGTAAAGTCGACGTTAATGTTTCGGTTTTAGTAACCATCATCAGGACTTTGATATCGGAATAGTTCACATAGTGATGGATGCTTGCAGAGATGACTGGAGCAAATAAGAAATATAAAACGAAAAGATACACAAACGTGCACATAGCGTTCATAATTCAAAAGTTATATATATATATATATATACACGAGGCTCTTCGCAAAAGCAGGATGTGACACAAGGCAAATTTCCACAGCTGAGTTTAGCAGGTTTGAATTCAGAGGTTTTTTTCTTCTAGATTGGTTGGCATACTCAGTTAGCCTTACTATCTTCCCATAACTGGAGAGAGAATAGTTGTATTCATACTTTTCCCAAAAGTATTGGTGATATGTGAAATGCAAAATGCTACGGCCATGATTTGAACTCGGGGTGCTATCTCCATTTACAACGACGATAACCATTACAACACGGACATCACCATTATATGAACAAGTATATATATATATATATATATATATATATATATATGTGTGTGTGTGTGAGTGTGCGTGTGTTGTCTCATGATCACTGATATGAATCTTTGAGTTGTGAGATTGTGATATATTACTTTTTAACGTTCTAATATTTGCATAATTCTATTTCATGTCACAATTCACGCACGTGTATGTACACATATACACACACACAAACACAGACAGACAGACAGACACACACACACACACACACATATATATATATATATATAGAGAGAGAGAGAGAGAGAGGCGTTCGTGTATTGATCGTCTTCGTTGGAAGTGAACACGGCAACACAAATTCAAATCGTTGACGAACTTGTTTGCATTTTGCACAATGCTCGTACCTTTTTGAAATGTATTCATCTACCTTTTCTTTCCTTCCAGCTATGGGTAAATAGTAGCACTGACAGATCTTTTTAGCCTTGGTATGGCAACTGATCTAGGAGAAGTAATACTCTGAAATTCTGCTTAAGATATTGAGACTGAGTCACATCCTGCTGTATGTTCAATATACACACGCGTACGGACGTGCACACACACACACACACACACACACATACACACACACACACATATATATATATATATACAAAAACAGATTGACAGACAGAGATAGAAGGAGAACGTATGAACAGATACAATTACTTTGCAACACCAGATTTGATGCCCCAAAACCATAGTAACGAAATTTAAACACTTAATATTTGAAGTTTTAGATTCCTCCGTAATTATCTGCGTACCATTTTAACTCTTTTGAGTTTTTCTTTAAAGATGAAAGCTTCACTTTCAAAGATTTCCTCACGAGTTAAGATGAAACATTGAAATTTCTTTATTGATTCCCGTTATTTTCATTTCTAAAACTTGCATTTTTTTCTGTGTTTACATATGAACAAATAACAAACAAATATCCATTTATGTGTGTGCGTGTGTGTTTTTTTTTTTTTTGTGTGTGTGTGTGTTCAAGTGTGTAAGTGGACGTGCGCGTACATTATGTGTGTGTGTCCGCAAAAGAGAAGGACAGTTTAAATGCTAACAAATGATCGGTTCTTTATTTTCAAGTGTATCCATAATCTAAACGACTGAATATCATTAACAACCAATTAAAGAAACTAATAACATTATGCTGAAGATACCGCTAGAGAAATTTGCATCCACTGGTTGCACACACACACACACACACACATATCTATATTTGTGTGTGTGTGGGTGTGTGTGTGTGTGTGTGTGTGTAATTCAATTTTAGCATAATGGAATTAACGAATCATTATTAAATTTTTCTTTAATGATTTTGTTCGTGAACTTCACGGGGGTTCCATTGAGCGTTCAGTTTCTTGATATCATCATCTAGTCAGTTAATTTAAATCTTACCTCAACTATAATGCTATCACTCTTCCAGTAAGGCTTGGCATTATGAAACCAAAAATAAGTACATATATTATGTACATTAAGCAATTTTATTCATCACATAATTTTTACATTTTTATTAAAAGGATGCACGTGCAGTGTAACGGTTATAGTTGATAAGAATGGAATTTGTGGCCCCAGTTCGAACCCAGGACATAGTTGTATTTCACTTTGCGTTAATGCCTTTGGGAAAAGCGAAAAATCCATCGTTTCTCCCATTTATGGGTAAATAATAGGGAGGATTTTAGCCTTGTTAAATTTTAGCCTTGTTAAATACAGAATGTCCCTCTTTTTGAGAGGGACATTCTGTATTTAAACTAGTTTTACTGCTCCTAAAAGTGACCTAATATCACACCCTACCAGATGCAGAGGGCTTTGATAAAAAAAAACAAAAAAAACAAATGAGTTACAAGCGAATTTAAAGTAAAATTTCACCTATTTAGTTGCCCCTTGGTGGTTTTAAAATTTAGCAGAAATTTTGGCAGAAGTGCAGACATAACATCTTTGTATCGTAATTATCTGTGTATAAGATAAATTTTTTCCAGAGTTAAGGTGTGTATTATACATGAAGACTATAGAATCTTTTTTCTGGGCTCCGGCCTCACCATATTTCGTACAAAATGACCAAAAGTAAGCAATATCGGTTTTCCAAAATATTTTGTTTTATACCGCTTTAGAGAAATGTCAATCGTAATTTGTGTATGTTTATATTCTTTTCGCCTGGTGTAAGCTTATTTTCAATGCAGATTTGTTACATCTTTGCATGAACATGTCCGTGCAATTGCACTAAATACTATGTAAATTTTGTGTTTTAAGAGATAATGTAAACTAAATACATTCTTATTTTGAAGTTGAACAAACGCCAAATTTAATTGACGAGGATCATTAAAAAAGTTTCCAGACTGTTTTCGTATGGGCACTTTTATTGATAGTACACATATGAAACACTAGTTCCCTTCAAAGTAAATTCCTCCGGCTGCAATGCACTCGTTGTACCGTTCCAACAACTTCTGGAAGGCCCCATGGAAGTCCTCTTGTGTGAGCGTGTCAATGACCTTTTTCACAGCCTCTTTCATCTCCTCAGTTGTCTCATAACGACAGCCTGTGAGCTTAGGGAATAACCAAAAGTTATAGGGAGCAACGTCTGGACTATAGGAAATGTGAGTAATTGTCTTGATGCCCATCTTACTCAAATAGTCTGTGACAAGGATTGAGTTGTGGACTGGTGCATTGTCCTGGTGGAAATGCCACTGACCCGATTTGAAGAGTGCTGGACTTTTCCGATCGAATCTCTTCCAGAACTTCCTTAAGACCTCAACATAGTAACCCTAACCTTAACCCTTTGGCCAATCAACTCTGGGGTATTGACTTCCTTACTCCTCCCACACCTCTCAGCATCCCTCACAGACTCCCTGCCTTCCTTGAATCTTTTATGCCACTGATGCTCGATTCATGTAAGACGCTCCAAAAGCAGTCTGAAGCATTCCATAGGTTTCGGTGGCATTTTTTCCAAGTTTAAAACAGAATTTTATTGCATATCGTTCTTCTAAAGTGTCAGATTGCATTTTTGAAATTCACCAGCTGTGACAATCAGGCTTTAGTAGGATGTATTCCAATTCCTGGTGTAGCTGTTCATTTAATTAGTTTGGTTTCTTTGTCTACAGAGCCTCTCTGAAACTAGTCGACAAATTCACCTACCTAGGAAGTAGCGTCTCATCAACCGAAAAAGACATCGACACACGACTGACGAAGGCATGGACAGCTATCGATAGGCTCTCGATCATATGGAAGTCGGACCTAACTGATAAAATGAAACGCAGTTTCTTCCAGGCAGCGGTTGTGTCGATACTGCTATATGGATGCACCACATGGACGCTTACGAAGCGGCCAGAGAGGAGGCTGGACGGAAATTACACAAGAATGTTGAGAGCAGTATTAAACAAGTCCTGGCGACAACACCCCACGAGACTCCAACTATACGGACACTTGCCCCCCATCACGAAAACTATACAAGTTCGACGAACCAGACACGCAGGACACTGCTGGAGAAGCAAGGACGAGCTCATAAGCGATGTACTCCTGTGGACCCCCACATATGGATGTGCAAGAGCGGGACGACCAGCACGAACATACATACAGCAACTATGTGAGGACACAGGATGTAACCCTGAAGACCTGCCGGAGGCGATGAATGATAGGGAGAAATGGCGAGAGAGGGTCAAGGATATCCGCGCTGGCGGCGCGACATGATGATAATGATGATATTCTCCTAGAAGAACAGTATTGGTACTATCTAACCCATAGCTGGAAGGATAAAGGGGTTCATACCTTTCCCAAGGGTATTTGCCCGAAAGTGAATGTAATAGCGCGACTGAAGTACGAACTCGCTTACTACGATTCCACAGTCCATCGCTTTAACCATGACATCACGAGGACACCCCCTCTGTTCATTTGAATCTGAAATCAAAAAAATTGGTTAGTCATCTTATAAAATGTATAGCAATAACATACTGACTTTTCAAGAGTCTACGACAATCTTAAATGCCTGTACAAAAAATGTGGAAACTTATTGAAACTTATTTCGCTGCTACAATTTCTGAAATATCAGAGCGTATTATACATAGAATTTTCGTAGTCTAAAGTAATGGTTTTGTAATATACATGAGTGTGTGTCGTGCACCAATAATTACGGTAATGAAAAAAATAGCTGCACCCATGGAAATTCTACAGTATACATTGGTTGGTTGGTTGGTTTGGTTTTATGGCATATCAACCTTTGTAGGTTATTTAACGCCAAATCCCTTTTTATTCAAATAATCAGTTCTGTTTCAAACAATTAAGTTTAACATGAGCATACAGTTTAATTGTCAAAAACATTTCTATTTCAGGCTATTCAGTTTAGTCAAGCAGTTCTAATTCAGCTAATTCAGTTTAGTATAAGTACAGATTTTGTTTATACACATTTAAATGTCAAAACTGTTCTATATTAAACAAACCAGTCTAGTGTAAGTACAGTTTCAATCAAAAAGCCGTTCCATTTCAAATAATTAAGTTTAGAATAAGCATGCAGTTTAAATGTCATCATCATCATATCGCGCTGGTAGCACGGATATCCCTGACCCTCTCTCGCCACTCCTCCCTATCGTTCATCGCCCTAGGTAGGTCTTCAGGACAACATCCCGTATCCTCACATAGCTGCTGAATGTATGTTCGTGCTGGTCATCCTGCTTTTGCACGGCCATGTATGGGGGTCCATAAGAGTACATGTCTTATGAGTTCGTCCCTGCTTTTTTCTACCTATTCAGTTTAGTCAAACAGTGCAATTTAGCATAAGTATGCCGTTAGTTTAATTTAACACATAGATAGAGCACTATCAGGTGCTACCACGCCGAGACAGAGTGGACCTGGGAGTAATGGCAATGAAGGGGTGCTCCTTATTCCCCAAATCCCTAGCATTACTGGAACCTCACCATCAGATTGTTTAGTGTCACACCCAGGTCACTCATTGGTGGGGATCTTACCCCTTTGTAGAGGTGCAGTCAGAGTATTCTACAGCCCTAGCCGACTGGGAAATACAGTAAACAAGTACAAAGATATAAATGCTACTTTATTACTAAGTTCAGATGCGTTTTCCCTATGAATACGAACTTAAAGTTTATAGCATCAAATTAAAAATTCCTGTATTTTCTGTACTCAATAGAAGTATGTACAATATAAATAAGGAATTCAGTAGGGATTTATAAACAATTTTTCACAACTTGATAAACAGTGTAGCTAATGCTAAATCATAAGATATTTACTCATTATTATATTTCAGGTGAATTGTTATATATATATATATATATATATATATATATATATATATATATATATATATATATATATATTAAATTATAGGTAATGGGTTTTTTAAAAAGAGAAAATACTAAAACATTACGTTCGTTAATATATAATCATATTTCCACCGTAAAAAAATGTTTTTCTGAATTAAAAATTTATTTTCTAATTTTCTTTTTGCTGGAAGCAATGTAAACCTGTCAACCTTATATTCAAATATGTAATTGTATATCGTCCATCTGAAGGAGGTCATTTTATATGGCCTGGGTAAATTTATAATGGAACTACAAAACTGAATTGTTTTTCGTTTAATCATATATATATATATATATATATATATATATATATATATATATATTATAAGAGTGTTGGTTGTCACTAAATCACTTTGTGGTTTTTGTGTCGAACCAAGTGCAATATGATATGGAGAGTGCTCAATATCTATGATAGAGCTATTATATAATATCAATAAATAAATACATATTAGATATGTATATCTAATTCATGGAATAACTGCCCGATGATTGTTATTTTGTAAAAATACTCCATGGAACTCAGGGGTCACAGTCTAAATTCCATGAATTATATATATATATATATATATATATATATATATATATATCAGACATGCAGGACACTGCTGGAGAAGCAGAGATGAACTCATAAGAGATGTACTCTTGTGGATCCCCACACATGGCCGCGCAAAAGCAGGACGACCAGCACGAACGTACATTCAGCAGCTATGTGAGTATACGGGATGTTGTCCTGAAGACCTACCTAGGGCGATGAACGATAGGGATGAGTGGCGAGAGAGGGTCAGGGATATCCGTGCTACCAGCGCGATATGATGATGATGATATATATATATATATATATATATATATATATATATGTGTGTGTGTGTGTGTGTGTGTGTATATATATATATATATATATATATACTTTGTGTTTACTCAAAAAACAATATAAAAATGTAAATACGAATATCTAGGCATAAAATAACTGTTGACATACCGTCAAAATCAACCCAATCAATCATTTAGTTACAAGTTCAAATGACAGGAAGACTGTTCTTAATACATTTATTTAAGTTTTTCAAATATATTTCTCGTTAAGTTTTTAGAACTATTTTTGTGAGTTAATTTCCTTATTTCTATATTTACTTGTTCATTTCAATCTTTCTCTCCTTACTTTCACTTTTTTTTTCATTTTGTTTCTCTTCAGCTTCACACTTTCTTTTTTTTTAAAACTCTTTTTCTTTCTTTCTTTATTTCCTTCTTTCTTTCATTATACTTCCACATTATGCTTTCCTTCTTTCTTTCTTTCTTTCTTTCTCTTCCTTTCTTTCAGTTTTCTCTTTCTTTCTACTTCATTATACTTCCACATTATGTTTTCTTTCTTTTATCGCTTTCTTTCATTCACTTTTATATTTTTTTCCTAGTTTTCGCATTCAGACATTTCCTTCTTTCTTTCTTTCTTTCTTTATTTATTTATTTATTTATTTAGTTTTGTATTTACTCGTTTCATCTTTCTTTCGTACATTTCTCTTTATTCTTTCTTTCTTTCCTTCTTTCTTTCTTTCTTTCTTTCTTTCTTTCTTTCTTTCTTTCCTTCTTTCTTTCTTTCTTTCACTTTTCTGTTTCCTTTCCTAAATTTTCGCATTCAGATATTTCCTTCTTTCTTTCCTTCCTTCTTTCTTTCTCGCTTTATTTATTTATTTATCTATTTAGTTAGTTAATTTTGTATTTACTCGTTTCATCTTTCTTTCTTTCTTTCTTTCTCGTTTATCCTGTACCATTGAATAAAAATTACCCGTCATTGCTCTTAGATAGTGATCCGTGTTGATACAAACCTATGGTAGAGACGAATATACAGGCTACATCTTTAATATATAGAGAAAAAAATCCAAAGAAAAAACATTGTAGTAAAAAAGAATATGAAGCAAATTTAGTTTGTGAAGTAATGAATATATTTTATTTGAGAAACTTAGACAAATTAGAGTTTTAAGGCTTTTTGACAGTCAACAAAGGCGCATCGGTAGTCGACAACTATATAGGAAAAAAAAAAGAGAAGAAAAAACCCCGCTTTGATAAAAGAAAAAAAAAAGAAGCAAGCATGAAGACGTGAAAACAGTGGAATCATGAAACTGTTTCCTGTTAGGATGTCTGCCAGCTACAAATAGTTTTTGTTTCTCTTTTTAGATAATTGGTAGATAATTAGACGAGATAATATGCGAAGCGTAAAATACTGACGGGGAATTAATTTCTAGTTTGTGTGACCTTTTCCGAAAAGGTGAAGTAAAAAGCGACAAGTGATGACGGGAATAAGGAGAAAGATTGACAAGAAGACGACAGGCAAAAGCTTTTATGAACGTCGATAAAGAAAAATGAAAGAAAGCTGTAGATAAGGTAATAAAAAGAAGTAAGGAAGAAAGAAAAATATATCAGCGAACGTATGACAAAACAAGCAACCAAATAAAAGAAAGAAAGAGATTATCAATAGATGGTGCTCCCCTCTTTCGCTATACACTGTTTCGCAAGCGAGATTACCAGACAATTACTCTTGCAAAAATGTCGATCCTCATTGGGTACTGTGATCTGTCGGTAGAATAAGCTGACAGTATCTCCTGCAGACAGTTACCTGCCGCCAAAAGAAGAGTGGCTTGGGTATGATCCTAAATTGCATATTGTGTTAAGGCTTAAGTTCTGAAGATTGGGGGAGTGTGAAATCTTCATTGTTATTTACCTTGTGGGGTTTGGGCTTATGTTACGTTGGTATTACGTTGGTTGTGCTGGTATTACGTTGGTATAACGTTGGTTATGTTGGCGTTAGATATCTGACTCTATATTTTTGGTTATATTATATTTTACCTCCACGTTGTTTAGTCAGTGCAATGCCTTGCCCAAGAAAGTCCCAAAAAGAATTATACGAAAGAAAAGACGGCAACAGATAAGAGACGAAGACATTTCTTTTATACTTTCCTTTATTTACTGGGTTCAACAAACATTCCGTGGATGAGGGAGTTTTTCCTGAATACATTGAAATGGTTGAATCCCTCGGTTAAGGTGTCAAAAATACGTTAATTCGTTTAGTGTATGTAGGTGTCCGCATTTGGTATTTCGGGCTTCCATAATGGTTAGTTTTCTTTTGGAAGTTTTGTCAAATCCTGTAAGGGTTAGCTTATAGTTCAGTAGTGGGTCTTGTATATTTCAGCATAATGTTGACCGAGAGAGGGCTGCTACTGGGTGAAAGGGGCTAACCAACGCTATGTCCAAAAACGTACGCATGGTCCCCAGACACGCCAGCACGAGTTTATCAATCCGCTCGTCACTGCCTGAAAGAGAAAGATAATATCGCCCCCTTTGTCAATAGGAATCCTTTTTTCATTTACGCATGCGTCATCTCCTTTTCCTGTTAGAGACCTCTGGGAGTTTCTGCAAATTTAATAGTTTTCTTTTTCTTTTTTTTTTAAATTTAATTAAAAACATTTTTTTAACTATCTATTTGTTCCCTACAATCTCAGATCTGACCCGAGTGGAAGTACCTGTTAGGGTCTCATATGTGGGTGAAATCTGTTTAAAAATTATACATATTCGATAGGATAGTGAGCAAAAAAAAAAAAAAAAAAAGCACCTGTACCAAAAGAATAGATAGAACAGATCATGAGCGCAATTCTCTAACCTCAAGGCATGAAATAATGCTTGACGGGTTGACATTACTTTAAAATCGACTAATCAATTATCAGGTGCTGTACATTTTAACTTCAGGGTTATCAAAAATAATCTGACTCACCAGATGAGCAATGGGTAGCCAAATACTATTTCATATGCAGTTTTTTGCTTTTTTGTTTGTTGTTTGTTTGTTTTTCTTGTCGGGGGTCATAATTTGGATAGAAAATTTATTTTAAAAATTCACTTTTTCATCAAACTCTTCTCCCACGGGCAGCATATGACAACAGTTCAATTTTTGCTTTGTATTCTGAATATTTCTTCTCCTAAACTGGTTGCCTAAACAAGGTTCAAAAATACAGTTTGCCTTACTCTTTTCCCATAACTAGGGTTGGACAACAGATTGATTCCCAACTTTCCCAAGGTCTTAAGAGTAAAAGTAAGTAAAGTTGGCGACTGTAGTCGAAGGTGACCCGAAGGCTCCCTTTTCGATAGCTACTACCCTAAGGTGTAGAGGAGGGTGATACTCCTTTCCCTGTATTAATCCTCTTTACCCGTACCTTACCACGCTGAGTGTTAAGCAAGGAGGCATCAAGTACCATTTTTTGAGTCTTTGGTATGACTCGACCTGGGAATGAACCCAGGTCTCCCGGGCCATTGGCGAAAACTCTAACCATCATGCTAATTTGCACTGAGGTTACCAATTTAATTTCCTTCAACGATAGCAGATACGCAAAAGGCATTTCTTATCCAAAATAAGTACTGAACACGTTATTCAAATCAAAAATTAGTTGGTTTTATATATATAATGTTACTATTTTCAGTTAAACAGTTTTTTTAGACGATTCACAATTAAATTCAATTCCGATTCTGTAGACTTTGGTATATAAATCGTTTTTTTTTTCTTTCTTTTTATTATTTGGGTGGGGGTTCTTTTATCAGAATCTTCAACAAACTTTCTTCTTAATACTGACGCTAGATTTTTAAGATAAAATATATATTTTTGTACATTTTTTCTCATGTATCGATTTCACGCTAATCTTTTTCATTCATCCTGATATAATAATCCTTTGCATCACTATTTACATTGTGTCAAGTATTATAAGTAATTGAGTGATGGTATGGTGTATACAAAAGAATATACACAGATTATATGCTGATTGGTCTAGTGGGTAGAGTGTTCGTCTGTTGGTCGGGGAGACCCGGGTTCAATCGCAGCCCGAGTCATACCAAAGACTTTTAAAATGGTACTTGATACCTCCTTGCTTAACACTCAGCAATATAAGGTACGTATCGAGGGTAAAGTGAAGCAATCCAGGGAAGGGAGTAGCGCCCTCCCTTACACTTCGGTGTAGTAGCTATTGAAAAGGGAGCCTTCTAGTCCCCCTAGACTACGGTCGCCAAATTTTATATGCTGATACTAATCCTCTGTATATAAGGGTCAAATGCGTAAGTGGATATTGATATACAGCAGATATTCAACAAGTAAACATCCATTAGTTACTGAAGGGTGACTATATATATATATATATATATATATATACGCGTGTGTGTGTTTCTTTTTCTCGAGTGTGGATTTTCAACCAGAATTTTTGTTCCCAACCACAGTATAACAACTTATAATTGTGATGGGCGTTACAGAAATACCATATGTACCAACCCCTCCGCTCAGATAGGATATGACACAAGGTCAGTTTTTAAGCAGATTTTAACAGGTTTGAATTCACAGTTTTCCTTCTCGTAGACTAGTTGCCTCACCAAGGCTCAAGAACCTAGTCTGCCCTACAACTTACCTATAGCTGGAGGGAGAATTATTGGATTCATACCTTTCCCACGAGTATTAGTGCTATGTGAAATGCAATCAACCTCATCCAGGATTTGAACTCGTGTCGCCGTGTCCATTTCCTACGACGATAACCATTGCACCACGGACGTTACAGAAATACCTTCTGCATATTAAACTGTCACCAGTGTAAGTAAGTAAGGTTAGCGACCATAGTCGAGGGTGACCCGAAGGCTCCCTTTTCGATAGCTACTACACCAAGATGTAGGGGAGGGCGCTACTCCATTCCCAGGATTGCTCCACTTTACCCTTGAACCGTACCTTATAATGCTGAGTGTTAAGCAAGGTGGTATCAAGTACCATTTTTAAAGTCTTTGGTATGACTCGACCTGGGATTGAACCCAGGTCTCCCGGGCCATTGGCGGCGAGTAAACTCCAGCAAGTGGCAATGCTAACTTGCTCTTGTTAATTTTTTACCAATATTTATTTTAAGGTACGATCGTTTATGATCATAGCTTAGATCGTCCATGTTTTTAAGCTTGACAAAAAGACAAAGTGATGTCTGGTGGTATTTTCTGCCACATTTTGCCGAATATGACTCTTTAATTCTTCCCGGTAGTTCTCTTTAAATAAATGAACCAATGATTCTGAAATTGTCAATCCATAGCAGTATCGATTTTCTATCCGGAACAGCATCATTCTGACGTTACATGAAATGAATCAAAAAATCATTCGATGTAGCAATTACAGATTCACCAGTCTTGAAAATACGTTTCAATCGCAAATGTTCGTTGACCCGGTCCAAGCTATTATAGAAACTGATCGTACCTGAAAAAAATCGTTATTTGCAAGATGGAGGTACCAGCACCGATTGCCAAAGTTCGCAAGCACCACTCAGATGACAGTTTAGATTGTGGGAGGTATTTCTGTCACACAATGTGTTTGTTATTATAAGAAATCTATGTATTATCTAAATATACTCGGAGATGTTAGCAAGTTATACATAGATATTTTGAAACTTTTGGCAAAAGATCAGGACATCCGCCGATTTTGGTATCCATGTGATGTATTGAAATTTTTCCTGATAAAACTGAATGACAGTGGTATGTATACAATTCAAGCATGTGTGTGTGTGTGTGTGTGTGTGGTGAGGGTTATAACTACAGAAAATGAATTGTCAAGCCAAGTTCAGGTTCTGGAAGGGTCTGTTTGAATTTGACTCCATACTACTTGTTCTTCTTCCCAGCAGTCTAGGAGAAGGAAAGCTCTGAATACTAGCTTCATCCTGCAAAGAAATTGACTTAGTGACACATCCTGAAAGTTGCGGACTGGTTAGGTAAATACATATAGTTTTATCGAAAGATATTTGCAGACATGGAGAGATAAAAAGATAAATAGACAGACAGATAGACAGCAAGATAGATAGAGAGAGATAGGGTGGGAGAGATGGATAGATTGCAAAAACCTGTAGATATAATGAATATATACGAGGATCATTGAATACGTTTCACAATTTTTTTTCGTATGGGCACTTTTATTGATAGTACACACATGAAACTCTTGTCCTCTTCGAAGTAGTCTCCTCTGGCTTCAATGCACTTGTTGTACCGTTCCAACAACTTCTGGAAGGCCCCATGGAAGTCCTCTTCTGTGAGCGTGTCAATGACCTTCGTCACAGCTTCTTTCATCTTCTCAATTCTCTCATAATGACAGCCTGTGAGCTTAGGGAATAACCAAAAGTCACAGTGAGCAAGGTCTGGACTATAGAGAGGGTGACGAACTGTCTTGATGCCCATCTTGGTCAAATAGTCAGTGATAAGGATGGAGTTTTGGACTGGTAATTTGTCCTGCTAGAAATGCCACTGACCCGATTTTAAGAGTGCTGGCCTCTTCCCAAGGAATCTCTTCCTGAACTTCCTTAAAACCTCAACCCTAACCCTAACACTTTGGCCGATCAACTCTGGTCTTCTGACCTCCTTACTCCTCCCACACCTCTCATCATCCATCACAGACTCCCTGCCTTCCTGGAATTTCTTAAAAACTGATACTCGATTAATGCAAGATGCTCCAAAAGCAGTCTGAAGCATTCTATACCTTTTTGTGGCATTTTTTCCAAGTTTAAAATAGAATTTTATTGCATATCGTTCTTCTAAATTGTCCTCACGTCCAGATTGCATTCTTGAAATTCACCAACTGTGACAATGAGGCTTTAGTAGTAGCTGTTCATTTGAAGCTGAAATCATAAATATTGGTCAGACATCTCATAAGATGTGTAGCAATAACATACTGAATTTTCAAGAGTCTACAATAATTTTAAATGCCTGTACAAAAAAGGCTGGACACTTATTGAATGCACTACGTATATTAAGCAACCCCTCCGCACGAGCTCAATGTGATGCAAGGTCAATTTTTTAGCAGAGTTTAACAGGTTTTCCTTTTCCTACACCGGTTGCCATACTAAGGTTGAAGAACTTAATCTGCCCTACTATTTACCTATAGCAGGAGGGAGAATAATTGAATTCATATTTTTCCATTGAGTATTAATGCTATGTGACATGCAGGATTTGAACTCGTGTCGCTGTATTCATTTCCAACGACTAGTAACCACAAACTCCTTGATATGGTGAATATATATATATATATATATATATATATATATATATATATATATATATATATATACTAATGTATTTCTGTTATATGCTCATCTACAGCATCATAACGACACAATAAATTAACAGACGCAATGATAAAGACAGATGCACGCAATGATAAAGACGCAGTAAGACTTCTTTAACAAAATATTTACCTCTCACTTTATTGCAAGGGTTCGAAAAGGTTGTGTGGGGTTTTACTGTGAGGGGGAGCTGGAGACCGAACATAAACTATAATATTTTGACCCCACTGTTATGACCGTCACGTTGTGTCTCCCCCGCTCTCCAGGACCACTCAACCGGAGGCCTAGGGCCCACTCCGCTGGATGCTGGCTTTCTTTACTGCATCTTATCAGATTCTCTGGACCCCAAACTCCATCGGTGTTCCTGAGGGCCCCCTCAGTCGGGTGTGGCTTTTCCACCACATCTCTCTCCAACTGTCTGGAACTCTACTGGCAACTCCACTGGCTCGTCGAACTCAACTGAATTATATAATCGTTCGACGCCTACTCAATCTTTGAAATCGAATGTTTAATCGTCATCAAGCGGAAATAACTGTCATGCAGTTCTGAGGTCACTCTCCTCCGGTGCATCAGTCTATGAGTGTACCATGGGAATTTTTTAGCTCGTCCCATTTCATCAGGCAATTTCCGCCCACGCGATTTACTCACATAATTGCCATTGGAATGTGTCACTTCCTTCCGGTGCATCACCTTGAATGGCATTTTGCTCGGGCCGAAGGTCAAAATATAACATTTCCAGATTTTCACCGTCTGACGACGGTGGCCAGGAGTATTTCTTTTTACATGTTAGGTTTATATAAAATATACAGAGATACAAAGACAAATACATGTTGCGTAGCCATATACACGAATATAGCCATGTGCAAAATAGACATGTAATGTTCATAACGGTAGAATATATAAAGAACAGGAATCTCAAAAACACGTAACTACTTCTTGTTCAGGTACGAATCCTTTTTGTTAACTTTGAGTTAAAGGTTTCGACGTAAGGAGGAGAGACACAATCTTCTACGCTGTCTTATTCATTTGGTCCCCAACTCGAGCAGCCCCCATCGGGCGCACGTTCGCTTCGCACCTGCGAGCTCCAAAATTGATCCTTCTTGTTTTGGCGTCTAAAACCCTACTCTTATTTTCTTCAAATTCTCACACAAACTTCCGCGTGCTTCCGGTGCGTGACGTCACCCGCACCTTGTCACCCAGTATCGTCTCGGACTGTTATGACATCTGAGTGACTCCTCCATCCTCTCGCGCGCACCCGCGTTAACACCTGTTTCAATCTTACACCCAACCAACCCATGTGCTGAGCCGAAAGTTTCTCAGCCTAACTAAACTCAAAGGCATGAACCGAAATCCCTCGGCTATTTCATAACATACTGAGTAACAAAAAGGTAGAGAGTCAGACAGAAAGAAAATAAAATAGTACTAGAAAGTTGTCGACCTTAGTCGAGGGTTACCCGAAAGCTCCCTTTTCGATAGCTACTATACCACTATATAGTACTATGTTTTAATTTGCGTACTGATGGCAAAGTTAATCGTCATCAACCTTAAGACATACTGAAAGCACATATTCAATTGACTCGCTCTCTATTCCTATTGGCTATTTCTACAAAGAAGTCATCCTGACGGCATCAAGTGTCAGCTCAAATGTCTGTCAAATTACAGTAAAGGAACATATGTTGAGAGCAATATACGCACGCGTTCTAAAATTAGGGAGAGGTATACATTGTATCCTTCCTGTGTATTAACCTAGGCAGATACTTTCTCATACATACACAGATGGTGCGCTGATATAAATGTTAAAACGATACTACGTTACCAGATGGCCGAAGACTTTAATTATTTTATCAGAATATCTTTTAAAGCAGGCTCACATTTTAACGTAGCCAAAATCAGCATCATTCTATAGTGTTATGAAGTTTGTTTGTTTGTTTTGTCAGTGTATGTCTATCAGAATATATGCATATGTATGTGAGTGTGCATAAAAACGAAGATCAAATAAAGGATGTGTAAAAACACATTGATGTTGATAGCTTGCCTGGCGGCCTTGATAAACATAGAAGTGGAGAATTTGGCTTTTATCTTGACTCGAACGTCGATTTTTATCACTAATTGTAAATATGTCGCTATCTTAGCCATGAGGAAGGCCCTCAACACATGTTTTTGTGTCTCTTAAGAGTACAGTTATCTTAGAAAATATTTTAATAGATCGTCTTTATTTTACTTTAGAACTCTTTGAAAAATGTTTTCATTTCCTCTTCTGATAATCATTCTCTCTATTTTTGAGAAAGAAAGAAAGAAAGAAGAGTTGTGGAAAGAAAGAAAGAAAGAAAGAAAGAAGAGTCGTTGAAAGAAAGAAAGAAAGAAAGAAAGAAAGAATAGTTGAAGAAAGAAAGAAAGAAAGAAAGAAAGAAAAATAGTTGTTGAAAGAAAAAAAGAAAGAAAGAAAGAAAGAAAGAAAGAACGAATAGTTTTTGAAAGAAAGAAAGAAAGAAAGAAAGAAAGAAAGAAATAATAGTTGTTGAAAGAAAGAATAGTTGTTGAAAGAAAGAAAGAAAGAAAGAAAGAAAGAATAGTTGTTGAAAGTAAAAAAGAAAGAAAGAAAGAAAGAAAGAAAGAATAGTTGTTGAAAGAAAGAAAGAAAGAATAGTTGATGAAAGAAAGAAAGAAAGAAAGAAAGAAAGAAAATAAGAAAGAATAGTTGTTGAAAGAAAGAAAAAAAGAAAGAAAGAAAGAAAGAAAGAGAGTTGCTGAAAGAAAGAAAGAAAGAAAGAAAGAAAGAAAGAAAGAAAGAAAGAAAGAAAGAAAGAATAGTTGTTGAAAGAAAGAAAGAAAGAAAGAAAGAATAGTTGTTGAAAGAAAGAAAAAAAAAGAAAGAAAGAGAGTTGTTGAAAGAAAGTAAGAAAGAAAGAAAGAAAGAAAAATTAGTTGGAAATAGATTTATGATTAAATAATGAAAGAAAAAATCAAGAGGAAGTAGAAACAGAAATGAGAGTAAGAAAGAAAAGAGAAAGAAAGAAAAAAGCGGTAATAGATAGATAGATATGAACAGACTAAGAAAGAAAGAAAGAAAGAAAGAGATAGATAGATAGATAGATAGATAGATAGATGTTGCTCTTTTTAAACCGCCAGTTTGCCTCTTATACGAATCTAATGTGACTCTAGGGAAAGACTGGCGTAACTTTTTTTATTGGATTGCAATATCTTTATCTTTGGTGGTTTTCTTTTGAAGATGTCATCTAGTTTATTTCTCTTTCTTTTGATTAACTTCCTTGGGAATCTTTGAAGTTCAAGTATTCGCTGTTGCCCATGCGAATGTCTTCTCAAATTAGTTTGGGAAACGTTCTTCATTTTAAGGTTAGTCGCAGAGTCAACATCTAAACCATATAACATTTTATATCTTGCTGTATATCAAGTTAAATTCATAACATTTTCAATCGTACAAAACAACACATTCTGTCTTCTTTCATCTTTGTTTGTTTGTTTCTTTCTCTTTTTCTTTCAAACTCTTCTTTATTCCTATTCTTCTATTTCTCCTTTTCTTTCTTTCTTTCTTTCTTTCTTTCTTTCTTAACTCATCCTTCCATTTCTCATTTCTCGTTCTTCCTTTGGTCTTTTCTTATTTTCTGTCTTTCTTCCTTTCTACTTTTCTTTCTTCTTTCAAACCCTTCTTTTATTTTTAATCCTATCTTTATATTTCTTTCTTTCTTTCTTTCTTTCTTTCTTTCTTTCTTTCATTTTATTAAAGCCATATTTCTAGTTTTTCTTTTTTTCATTCTTCTTCCTTTCAGTCTTTCTTTTATTTTCAAACACTCCTTTTTTATTCTGACCCTTATATTTCTTTCTTTCTTTCTTTCTTTCTTTCTTTCTTTCTTTCTTTCTTTCTTCCAGCTCTTTCTTTTTCTAACGCATCCTTCCATTTCTCATTTCTCGTTCTTCCTTTGGTCTTTTCTTATTTTCTGTCTTTCTTCCTTTCTACTTTTCTTTCTTCTTTCAAACTCTTCTTTTTTTTTATTCCTATCTTTCGATTTTTTTCTTTCTTTCTTTCATTTTATTAAAGCCATCTTTCTAGTTCTTCTCTTTTTCCTCCTTCTTCCTTTCAGTCTTTCTTTTACTTTCAGACTCTCTTTTTTTTATTCCTACCCCCATATTTCTTTCTTTCTTTCTTTCTTTCTTTCTTTCTTTCTTTCTTTCTCAAGCATGATACATCATTCAACTTTCTTTTTTTTCTTTCTTTCTTTGACCTTTTCACTTTTCTCTTTACGCTTTTCAACTTTTTTTCTGTGGGATCAGTCATTTATCCTTTTTTTTAGAGAGACCTGGTCACGTCCCTGGGGTTTCTTCTGCTATGAAACGACATCCCATTGCACGAACAGAAACAGGTTTGATACAGGCTCGTGGGACAGGGCGTTTTGCGTTTTTTTTGGTGTTTTTGTGTTTATTTATTCATTTATTTATTTATTTGCATCCCCCCCCAGAGATACCGACTTAGGATCTCACAAAAAAATCACATTTTGTCCTATTTTCACTCTCTGGTGCCTTTATTTTCTTTCCTCTTCCCTTTCGGCTCTTTTCATCAAATTTACATTTTGTCTTTTTTATCTTATGTCAACAGAAATATATATATCCCTCACTGTCTCTCTATCTATCTATCTATCTATCTACTTGGCTCGAGATATTCATATTACCTCTAATCACAAAACCATCCAAGTAAAACGAGCAAGACATGTCAGGCTATGATGGAGAAGAAAGGAAAAACTCCTAAGCCATGGTCTCCGATGGACTCCTACTTAGTTTTGGCCGACGAACAAAAGTTTAAATTCATTTGCTCTTTGAAGACACTGGATGCCATCAAGAAGGGATGACCGATAGGAAAGAATCAAGAGAGAGAGAGTGAAAGAGGGAGAGAGAGAGTCAAGGGAATTTACACTGTCGATACGCTTGAAGATGATGATAATGTGTGTGTACCTACCCTTTCCAACATTTGACCAGCCGGCTGGGGCTGTAGAATACACCGACTGCTTCTCTGCAGAGGGGTAAGACCCAACCAACGAGTGTCCTGTATATGACAGTAAACAATCTGATGGTGAGGTTCCAGCAATGCTGGAGCTTTGGGGAATGCGGAGTACCCCTTCATTGCCATCGCTCCCAGGTCCACTCTGTCCCGGAGTGGTAGCACCTGATAAGGGTCCTATCCATGGGTTAAATAGAACTACGTGCTTCTTTCACTATACAGATTTTTGCATTTAAACTGCGTATTTATGCTAAGCTGAATTGTTTAAAATAGAAATGTTTTGACATTGGAACTGTGTACTAGTGCTGAACCGAATTGCTCGAAATAGAACTGTTTTTAACGTCTAAACTGTGTACTTATGCTAAACTGAATTATCTGAAATAAAACTGTTTGACATTTAACTCTGTGTATTGCCCAGTCAGCAGGGACTGTAGAATACACTGACTGCACCTCTGCAGAGGGGTAAGACCCCCCTACCGAGTGTCCTGGATATGACACTAAACAATCTGATGGTGAGGTTCCAGCAGTGCTAGAGCTTTGGGGAATGCGGACAACCCCTTCATTGCCATCACTCCCTGGTCCACTCTGCCCGGAGTGGTAGTACCTGACAGGGCCCTATCTATGGGTTAAATAGAACTAACAGCATACTTATGCTAAACTGAATTGAGTAAACTGAATAGCTTAAAATAGAAACGTTTTTGACACTTAAACCGTACTTACACTTAAACTGCGTGCTTATGCTTAACGGAATTATTTCAAATAGAACTGTTTTTCGACATTAAAACTGTATTTACACTTAACTGAATTATTACATATAACTGCTTAAATAGTTTGAAATGGAAATGTTTTTGACAATTAAACTGTGTACTTATGCTAAACTGAACTGTTTTAAATAGAACAGATTATTTACATAAAAATGGATTTGGCGTTGAATAACCTATAAAGGTTGATATGCCATAAAACCAAACAAACCAAACTAAACCAAACCTTTCCGACATGAGTGAGATGCAACAACTCAGGGTCAGTTCTCAAGTGGAGTAATGCTGTCTTCAAATTTCCTTCTTCAAGAGATATAATTCATGCATTTTTCTAGAGAATTTGCAATAAGTGAAACGCAAACTGCTTTCCTCCAGGATTAGAACTGGCGTCACCGATTCCATTTCCTTTGACAATAATTGTTACGCAATGGGTACCTTATATATATATATATATATATATATATATATATATATGCTCCCCTACCCCTGTGGGGTTGAGCTCTCTAGCGAGGGAATTAATGGTTGCCACTAGCGTAAAGCAAGACTTTTCAATTGATTTGAGCTCTCAGTAGCCGTTAAGCGGATATATGTAAACAAAACAAATGTGATACATAAGCGTTCAAATTTCATTCGCTGGCGCTGCTTTCCTCATGGCTGGGTGGTAGAATCTTGGATAGACGTTTCAATCAGCCAGGTTTCGATCCCAGCTCGGGAATGTCGCCTGTCTAGCCACACTGAAGAGTTATGATGCAACTAAACTGTCTGTCTTTGGATGACTATATGTATATATATCTTGATCGTTTAGTTACTTCTTTGTTTCATTTTAATTCCTTTTTTATTATCATCTTTTTTCACGGTATTTCTTTTACTAAATATATGAGTGCAATTTCGTTCATCCCCCTTCGTCTTTCTCTAGGAATACTCTCTCTCTCTCTCTCTCTTTCTCTCTCTCTCTCTCTCTCTACCAGAACAAAAACGCATTAAAATTATCTTTAGATAATACACATTTGCTTTACTTTCACAAAATTTTATTCTCTCTCTCTCTCTCTCTTTTACTCTCTCTCACTCTATTTTTTGTTGCTTTTTTCATTTTTATCTGAAAAAAAACAACATATGAGTAAAACTCAACGACACAAGTGAGGTAGGATAAAAATCCGCCACCCAATAATTTTCATCGTTTTAACTGAAGCTTAAATCGACGAAGATACCATGAAACTAAATTGATAACTAAGAAAGATGCTTCGCTCATCACGTAGCCTCTCTCTCTCTCTATATATATATATATATATATATATATATGACTTATAAATGTATGATTTTACACAGACGTCACATTAAATAATTTTATATAATTATATAGCTATCCACGTTTCTGTGAAACATAACTACTTCCTACAGGCGTCAAACTTATTGGACGAATATATATATATATATATATATATATATATATATATATATATATAGTAATGATAATTACTTGCTCAGGAAATAATCTACTATAGTTTCGCCTAAGCGGCTCATCAGGGGACCTAATCCCGACTCGGGATTAGGTAATCATCGTTACTATTTTGCTCTATTAAGTATTGAGCACCTTTTACATTGGGTGTCCTCGTGGTGTAATGGTTAAAGCGATGAACTGCGGAATCGTAGTACGCGAGTTCGTGCTCCAGTAGCGCTATTACGTTCACTTTCGGGCAAATACCCTTGGGAAAGGTATGAACCCCCTTATTCTCCCTCCAGCTATGGGTAAATAGTAGGACGGACTAGGTTCTTCAGCCTTGGTGAGGCAACTAGTCTAGGAGAAGGAAAACTCTGAATTCAAACCTGTTAAACTCCGCTTAAAAATTGACCTTGTGTCATATCCTGCCCGAGCGGAGGGGTAGGAAAATAGTACCTTTTACATTGTAGCTTAGCAGCCCTAACGGTGTTTTTTTTCTTTTGACCAACCAATTGCGTGTCTTTTGATTTTTTTTCCATTCCTATGACAAGGTTGGCCTTTTCTTTTTTTTCCAATATACATTTTTTCCAATATATATATATATATATATATATATCCCCTTGACAGTCATTCGTTATATATTTTTATCTTCAAATCACTTACCGGTTTTTTGTTTTTTTCTTACCATAAGGGCTATTATTTAATATATATATATATATATATATATATGACTTTTAAATGTATGATTTTACACAGACGTCACATTAAATAATTTTATGTAATGATATAGCTGTCCTCGTTTCTGTGAAACATACCTATTTCCTACTTGCGTCCAACTTATGGGATTTTTAGCCCAACGAATATATATATATATATATATATATATATATATATATTGCTATTTCATCACATTAACTTTTTTATTAGACGAGTGTTTGTTTCCTCGTGGCTAATGTGTTCGACAGCGTCATGTCAAGCTAATGCCTTCACATCCGGACTAATGACCTTAGGAAAGTATGAACTTTCTTATCCCCCAGCTATAGTACCACCAATGCCCTACAAATGTGGGTTTGGCACTGAATAACCCTGGAGGGTTGATATGCCATCAAATGATGAAGCCAAACCAAACATATTTCTTAGTCCACTGACGAAGCAGAGATTAATATGCATTAGCCTGCAGTGCTGGCTGATGATGTATTGTTAAAAAGTTTGAAGTTAAAAGTTTTCGTTTACTAGTCTTGTTGCTCGACACTTTCAATAATTACTTGTTCAGCGACTAGATGCATAGCTCTGTCACTTTTAACGAATTCCATGTGTTTTGTCACGTAATCACGTATTACGTAATCCCTTATCTTGTGTGTACATTACAAATGTTGGTTTTATTTATCTTGATATGGTAATATTAATTTACGAAGCTCTTTGCTTCAATGTGGCACAAGGCCGAATAAATGGGGCACCCAATGAGATATAGTAATACTGACTTACTATAACTTTGTATATTTATTCAACTTCATAACATATTGCTTGACCATATCCAAATAACCAAGGAAGTTCCCGAGGTGGAATGTTTATCATCGCAGGATATGGACACGGCGACTCGAGTTCAAATGCTGGACGAGACTGATTGCATTTCACATAGCACTAATACCCTTGGGAAAGGTATGAGTCCAAATATATTCCCTCCAGCTATGGGTAAACAGTAGGGCAGACTAGGTTCTTCAGCCATGGTGAGGCAACTAGTCTAGGAGAAGGAAAACTCTGAATTCAAACCTGCTAAACTCCGCTTAAAAATTGACCTTGTGTCATATCCTGTCCCAGCAGAGGGGTTGGTAAATATGATATCCTAATAACCAGAGGTTAAAAGACTTTCTAACTTACCAGAATCAAAATAATCATCAGTATATCTAATATAAATTGTAGATTAAACTGAGGTAATACAAACTGTACGTCCGAGGCGTAATAATGTGCTAAAATGATCCTAGTGCAGTTCCCATGGCAATGCCATCAATCCGTTAATAGATATCGCCATTGTTCTCGTATATAATTACTTTTACAACATATATGAGACAACATCAATTTTTTAAGCGGAATTTAACACATCCGAATTTAGAGTTTCTTTCTCCCAAACGGGTTGCCTTACCAAGGTAAAGAGTCTCAGTCTACCCTACTATTGACCCACAGAGAAAAGAAGAATAGCTGGATGCATACCTTTCCCAAAGGTATCAATACTATGCTAAACGCAAAAGGCTTCGTCTAGGAATTGAACCCGGCTAACCGTATCCATTTCCTATCGCGATAATCATTATAGCCCGAGAGTCTTCACTGCCATTGTAATTATCAAGATTGAAGCATTTTGGGCAACCGTTATCACCTTTAAAATGAATGAATTCGACAAGCCGAGTTCTAATCGTGGATGAGACAATTTGTGTTTTACATTCGAGTGAATGCTCGTAAGAAAGACATGTATTCCTTTCTTTTCTCTTCAGCTATGCGCAAATCGGCAGACTGTGAAGGCAACCGGTCAAAGGGAAAAAAAAATGAATTGAAAAAAAGGGTGGTAGATTTAGCAAGTCCGACCACAAAGATAATACTTGCTCAGAAACTGCAACACTATCACTGATATGGGGTCTGACTCTGTCCCTATGCTCCTCAAGATCTGAATCTTTCTCTTCATCCTCCAACAAAAGGTCGGGCAGACATGTCTTACGGAAAGAAAATTCAAAACCCAAATTGTGTAGTCCGGGAGAATACATTGCACACTCGTACACCATCTGGCAATTTAGTGGTTCACAACCTTAACAGGAAAGTTGGACATGCAAACATCATATTCGCAAGCGATATATATATATATATATATATATATATATATTTTCTTTAAAGAAAAAAACAAAGACCGGGTTGACTTCCACGAAATGGAAGGAAAGGTATTCAAACCACTATTGGACACAAAATACTATATATATATATAGATTATCATCATCATGTGGTGCTGCTAGCACGGATATCCCTGACCCTCTCTCGCCACTTCTCCCTGTCATTCATCGCCTCTGAAAGATCTTCAGGGCTACATCCCATATCTTCACATAGCTGCTGTATGTATGTTCGAGCTGATCGTCCTGCTTTTTCTTGGCAATATGCGGGGGTCCATAGGAGTACATCACTTATGAGCTGGTCCCTGCTTCTCCAGCGGTGTCCTGCATGTCTGGTTCGTCTAACTTGGATAGTTTTCCTGATGGGAGGCAGGTGGCCGTATAGTTGGTGCCTTGTGGAATGTTGCCGCCAGGACTTGTTCAATATTGCTCGCAACATTCTTGTGTAATTGTCGTCTAGTTTCTTCTCCAGTCGTTTTGTAAGCGCCCAAGTAGTGCATCCATATAGCAGTATCAACATATATATATATATATATATATATATATATATATAAATCGTGCAGAAACTATGACAGATGATCTAGCGTTTCTCCCAAATTACTCCTGTTTAAGCTGAATCTCTATTGTATAGTCTGGAGCATCAGCAAGAGGCACTCACCTCTACGAGAACGCAAATAAAACAGTGTTCATGCTTTTTTAAACTAGAACTAGCAATCGCCACTTTAACTGGCTAGCCTCTGAAGTTAGTAGTCATGTTCATATACTTCGGTAGCAATATCTGATCTACTGAAAGCGATATCAATATACGCACAGTGAAGGCGTAGACTGCTGTAGATAGATAATTAATTATGTGGAAATCTGATCTTCCTGATAGAATAAAACGAGATTTCTTTCAAGCTGTGGCTGTTTCAGTATTGCTGTATGGATGCACCACATGGGCGCAAACAAGACGCATTGCGGAAAAGTTTGATGTGAACTACAAAAGAATGCTTCATGCTGTTTTGAACAGATCTTGAAAGCACAATTTACATCCCATCTCAAAAACCATCGAAGTAGGAGAAACAAAACAAGCTGAGCGCCTCTTGAGAAGGTCAGACGAACTAATAATCAACTTTCTCTTATGTTCGAGGCTTCAAATTTACATTTTTGGTTGATGAGGAGTGCAAAAAATCTAAAATTTACAGAAGAATGTGTAATGTGAAATAAGTAATGTGTAATGTGTCGTGTATAATGTGTAATGTGTCATGTGTAATGTGTCATGTGTCATATGCAATGTGTTATGAGTCATGTATCATATGTCATGTGTCATGTGTCATGGTTCATGTGTCATGTATAATGTGTCATATGCAATGTGTTATGCGTAATGTATCATATGTCATGTGTCATGTGTAATATGTTATGTGTAATGTGTCATGTGTAATGTATTGTGTCATGTGTAATGTGTCATGTGTCAAATGTAATCTATCATGTATCATATGTCATGTGTAATGTGTCATGTATCATGTGTCACGTATAATGTGTCATGTGTAATGTGTCATGTGCCATGTGTAATATGTCATGTGTAATGTGTCATATATCTTGTGTCATGTGTCAAGTGTCATGTGTCATGGATAATGTGTCATGTGTAATGTGTTCATGTGTACCGAGAAATTTGTTTTAATAAAAAACTATTTACGAATCGGTTAAACATGAGTTTTCCTCTAAGAGTCTGAGTCAAAAAAATCAGCACGTTAAGTAAAATCATATTTCATTAAAATAATACTTCCGATTTATGACTCTTCTGGTAAAATTCACCATATTTATTGAATGAAGCTTATATATATATATATATATATATATATAAGAGAGAAATAATATGCACAAACTAATTTGGTGGAGTAATTATATATTTATTAATCCATACGTTTCGTTTGTAAGAGCTTCGCCTGATAATGATTTTAGGAGAAAAAATCGGAAACCTTACAACTGTTTCGTTAGCGGTATTGGGAAGCAGATAGAAATGAAACTTAAAAAGTATGATTGGTTTGGTTTGGAAATATTTTGTGGCAATCAACACTTGTAGGGTATTTAATATTAAATCCAGTTCACACACACACACACACACACACACACACACACACGCACATGATTAGTAAGCGAATAGTTTGGAGTCATCATTATTTTGAAACGAGACAGAGCTCATTTTTTTCTGACAGTTTGATTAATAATTTTATTTAATATTAATTATTTTTGCACGCATCTAAATAGTTTAAAGTGTTGTATACTCATGTGCAGAAACATAACGACACACAATAATAAAGACGAGCGACACAGTTCTTAGAAAAATATACCTCTCACTTTATTTGAAAGGGTTTTATGTGAGAGGGAGTTGGAGACCGAACAGAATTGCAACATATTGATCACCACTCTTATGGCCATCAGCGTTTCTTTCCCGTTCTCCTGGGCTGCTCAACCGGGGGCCTAGGGCCAAGCCTCTCTGGGTGCTAGTTTTCTCTACCGCATCTTATCTCCAACTCGTCTGATCCCCAACTGGTCTGATCTCCCAACTCTCAATCGG
Organism: Sepioteuthis lessoniana; assembly: GCA_963585895.1. NCBI lineage: Eukaryota > Metazoa > Mollusca > Cephalopoda > Myopsida > Loliginidae > Sepioteuthis > Sepioteuthis lessoniana. Next base: position 59,416 of record CAUZXS010000467.1, read on the forward strand.
GGGCCTGAGGGCTCCCTCTGCTGGGGGCTGACTTTCTCTACCGCATCTTGTCTCCAACTGATTGAACTTCCTGTGCACTGTTATATAACAGTTCAACGCTCACCTTCTTCTTGTGGGCATCACAGATTGCACTCATTCAACCTATCCACGGTCAAGGCAACACTCTACTCTTCCTCGACCGGATGCACCTGTTATTTACATTGGTGCATTTCCTATTTTGACAGCCCGGCCGGGTCGTAGGTCAATATACAACACAAGCATGGTAATTTAACATTAAAAAATTCTACTTTATATTAGTCATTTGTTGGCGCACAGTTAAGTTGTCCCTAGAATTGCTCTCTAACACTAGTAGATCTATCTGCAGACAGTTAAAAGGATTTGTTTTATGGCGTATCAACCATTGTTGTTTATAAAATGCCAAATCCATTTTATCCAAATTAACAGTTCTATTTTAAACAATTCAGTTTAGCATAAGTACACAATTTAGATATCAAACAGTTCTATTTAACCCATGGATAGGACCCTATCAGGCGCTATTACTCTTGGCCAAATTGGACTTGGCGGCGATGGGAGTAAAGAGATACTCAACATTCACCAAATTCTAGGATTACTGGAGCCTCCCCATCATATTGTTTAGTGTCATATCTAGGACACTCGTTTGGAGGGTCTTACTTCAGCTGACTGGACTGGATTAAATTATTTCAGGTATTGTTATTAAATATTACTAATTCGATTTATCACGTAATCCTATCTAATTTAACACTAATCATTTGTTTGCACAAAGTAAAATGGTTTCAAGAGGTGCCCGTGGTGTAATGGTTATCGTCGTAGGAAATGGACACAACGACACGAGTTCAAATCCTGGACGAGACTGATTGCATTTCACATAGCACTAATACCCTTGGGAATGGTATGAATCCAATTATTCTCACTCCAGCTATGGGTAAATAGTAGGACAGACTAGGTTCTTCGGGCCTTGGAAAGGCAACCTATCTAGGAGAAGGAAAACTCTGAATTCAAACCTAATAAACTGCACTTAAAAATTGACCTTGTGTCATATCCTGCCCGAGCGGAGGGGTTGATAAATAAGGTTAAATGGTTTCAAGTGTTGCTATTTAATAGTAATCATTCTCTTTTTTTAAAAATATAATCTCTAGTAAAAGAATAACCAGTTCTATTTGACCCATAGATAGGATTAAAAGTTTCATTTGAGAAATCATTTAAAGTGTTTCTTAGAACCTTTTTTTATTTCATGAATTGAAGGAATTGAAATTGAATTTTAATGATAAAGTTTATATGACCAACCCACCAAATGTATTTCCACATCTTATTTTTCTTCCGTTTCTGTTAGTTATTATATATATATATATATATATATATATATATATATATATGTGTGTGTGTGTGTGTGTGTGTGTGTGTGTGTGTGTGTGTGTGTGTGTGTGTTTAAAGCAGTTTGCGATATTTATCAATAAATAGGGTTCAATATGAGTGATAGACTACATGTAAATCTAAGTTAGAATACCGTAGACGGAGTCATCAACTTTCGCTCTGATAATTGCAAAGGCAATAAAGTGCGTGTCGCCCAGTACCACCAATATATATATATATATATATATATATATATATATGTCAAGATTAATATGTCCACAAATACACCTGAAAAATAAAACTTAAAAGATTAAATTCAGAATCATTTGCAGACATTCATTTTAAAATATATACTTTTCTCTCATTAGAGCACCACCATCAATATATATATATATATATATATATATATATATATATATATATATATAACAGGAGTTCTTCAGACCTAATGAATAAAATAGTACAGTCAGTGTTATTGATTTTTATCAATAGCCATAACAGGACGGAAATAAATTTATAATCCTAATGTGACCGATTTTTGTTTTTCTTAAAGAAATTATTGCTCTGTGATGTCAGTTACATTGAGCTCTTTACCAGGAAAATTTAAATGTTCATGGTTGAATGCTTTTTTCCTGACGGAATTATTCCCGACTCCGGTTTAACTGGACCCAATAATACATACATACATAGTCATTCAGAGACCGATCTGTTTCGTTCAATCAGAACTCTTCAGTGTGGTTTGACAGGCTAGATTCCCGAAGCTCGGATCGAAACCCGGTTGACTCAAACGCCAATCCAAGATTCTACTACTCAGCCACGAAGAAACCAGCGCTAGCAAAAGAAATTTAAACGCTTATGTATCACAATTGTTTTTGTTTTACATATATCCTCTCAACGGCTACCGAGAGCTCGATTCATATGAAGAGCCTTGCATTACGCCAGTGGCAACACATTTACTTACCTCGCTAGAGAGCTCAACCCTACGGGCGTAGGGGAGCATATATATATATATATATATATATTGTCATCCACAGACAGTTCTGTTACGTTCTATCAGAACTCTTCAGTGTGGCTAGACAGGCTAGATTCCCCAACCTGGGATAGAAACCTGGTGGACTCAAGTGTGTGTGTGTGTGTGTGTGTGTGTATGTGTGTGTGTGTGTGTTTGTGAACGTACATACACACATACGTACATTGTCCTTCTGGTGTAATGGGTCAATTAAGGGATAGTGACCAGGAAGCAATTGAGTTTGAACTTCAATCGCGCTATTTACTTTCATTTTCACTTTCAGACTCATATCCACTGAAAAGCCATGAGCTTTCTTATCCACCCAGCTATAGGTTAAATACAATCTTTCCTCTTATTCTGCAATGATGGCTTTAGCATTAAATAACCCACGAGGGTTGATTTACATTCAATAAAGATGCCAAATCAACACACACACATGTACGATTTATCCGACCTCCTATAGAACCAGATTTGACCCGAGGTTATTTTAATGCTGGGGAACGTAGGTGGCCGTCACAAAAAATGATTAGTTTCCTCGGCATTTCTCTTCTGTTTTGCCTATCTAATATAAATAATTTGCACTCCAAGACAAATAATAGTAATAATCATATGGTTTCCTGTAGATATTTCTGTTCAATAATAGTCATTTCTTTGCCCACACTTATATGGTTTCAAGTAAGTAATTACAATCCTTAGTAAACTTATGGTAAAATCCCGTATAATATATATTTAAGTTATTGGGAGTGTGTTTCATTAAAAGTAAAAACCTGTCAAGTTTATATTCTTTCCGAACTAAATAGTTTGACTCTGTCAAAATGACCATCTTACAATTCAGAACTTTAAAAAATGTATAAATAATCGTTTTACAGAAGATTTTTTTAAGTAAATTTTTGTGCACAAAGTCACAGAAAATTCGCAGACAAAAAAGATGAAGAGAAAAATTATTAAAAAAAATAAAATGTCAAACAAAACTTTAAATCTATTACAACGATTTTTATAAACGATGAAGAAAGGAGGCGAAAAATGAATTCATTCTCTCTTCATGGCGCATTTCTTTTTCACGGCTTTCAATAAAGAATCGTATCAATTATTTGAGGCGAACTTCACAGGAAGCCACTAACGGCGGATATCTGTTGAACATTCAGTGTTCATGCATTCTTATTTAACCGTTTATCTTCGTTCTATTATTTCATTATCTTGTTAAATAAAATCGCATTGGAATTTTCTTTTCATCATTCTAGTGACTTTTCCTTTTCTTACAGCTATAGTTTTTTTTCTTGACTGGAATTAATTTTCTTTATATTCAATGTTAAATGTGAATGTCCAATTTTCAAAAGAGAAAAAAAGATTACTTTATCAGCTACACGAAAATCATCTTAATTCATCTTTTTCTAAATATTTTTTCTTCGTGTGTGTGTGTGTGTGTGTGTGTCTGTCTGTATATATATATGTATATATATATATATATATATATATATAATTGCGTGTGTATATACATATATATGTATATATATATATATATATATATATATAAACTTCACTTATGATTTTTTCAACCTCTAATTCTAATTTTTTAGCCATAAAATCAAATCACACTTAATTCACTGCATCTCTTTAAATCGTCGAAATTATCTTAAGCTTTCAAAAGTCCAAATGGGAGTGTTCAGCTAGACACCCACGTCTTATTCGGCAAAGAGGGATCGAATGGCAACAGGCTGTATGCATCTACTTCTGGAACGAACATGAGAGAAAAAATAAAGGGTCATAAAGAAATTTTTAGACTAATGGGAAACTGAGGTATGCAACTCTCAAAAATGTGATTATGGACCACTCGTGCGCTTAATGACAAAGATCTGTTTGACCCCAACAGGCTGAAAGGACTCTTGCAGGCAAAAGAGAACATACCCAATAAGCGGTTCAACCATCCGTGGCTGTCGGGGAGACAAGTCGTCAGCTGTCTAGCTTCAGATGTCGATTTTTTTCAAGTTCTTCTTCTCTGCTACAACTCTGATATCCGACGATAAAACCAGAGTGTACTAAAAATACAAACATTTTAAAAGAGATTCTACATTTTATATAATGTCCAGAACATTAAGTTTCATTTGATCATCACGTGGGCATAGCGTACGTTAAACTTATAGTCCAGGGCAATATATAAAATTATAGAACCTTTTTTTTAAGTTTATATATATATATATATATATATATATATATATATCACAACAATATCAACTTATCATCATGACCGTCCTGTTATATACTAAATTCTTTTAGGCTGATCGACAAACGTCCGGTTGCTTAAAATACCAGAAATTTCCAAATGGTCACCCATCTAAGTATTGATCCGACTCTTTGTTTCATTATTGCATAGGCGAGAAACTCACAGTCACCAAACATGACTGAATCTATTTCTACGCTATACTAACTTATATATATATATATATATATATATATATATATATATATATTGAGAGAGAAATACAGAGATCCAGAGACAGACAGAAAAAGGCAGTGATATATCATTTTGGGCCTAATGTGATATAATGATTAATCTCGGCTTATTACGTGACTGTAACTCTCACAGGAGGTACAAACTTATCGCTTTGGGCAACACCTCGTCTAAACTGATCAAATAATATGTATGCCTGGGTCATGTTTTTATATAAATATGCTATGCAGAAAAATTGATAACTATGGTCCTAGTGGAAGGAGAGATTTATTGAAGTCGACACGATAGCATTTCGGTTCTACTGAACCATCATCAGGTCCACGAGGGGTGATATTAGCGATTTTAAGTCAACGATGGATTTTTAAAAATGCAAAATACAAAAACCTAGGGGAAAATTTGTATAATAAGAAAAAGTTGGCTGTTTCTTATTATACAAATTTTCCCCAAGGTTTTTGTATTTTGCATTTTAAACATCCATCGTTGACTTAAAACCGCTAATATCACCCCTCATGGTCTTGATAATGGTTCAGTAGAACCGAAACGCTATAGTGTCGACCACAATAAATCTCTCCTTCCACTTGGATCGTTGTTATCAATTTTTCTACATATTGTCGGATTACAATCCTTTATTTACTTTTCACAAATATGTTATGTATATGTATTTACCCAACCCCTCCAATACGGCCCTTATTTAAGCGGTGTAAAACTGCTTTGGATGTAGACTTCTCCTTCTCCTTGACTGGTTGCCTAATTAAGACTAAATAAACCAGTCTGCCCTACTATTTACCCATAGCTAGGGAAGGAACAGATGGTTTCATCGCTTTTCCAAAAGCAAGAAGTAAAACACTACAGCTTAGTCTAGGAATTGAACTCTTATCACCAATTCTATTTCCAACGTCAATAACCGTTACGCTAAGTACGTCTGTATACATTAGATGTTAGCCAAGAAAGCAACAACAAAAAACAGCACTCTCTTTTTAAAAAAAATTGAATTGAAAAACTCTGAAGAAAACCAGTTGCTTTAATATTTTTATCCACTGAAAACTTTTGCACATACGTAATGTCCTCACGATTTTATGTGCTCTGATAATTATATTCGTTAATAAGTCCACGTTTATTATTTCCTTCTTTCCCCGTCAAAAAATGTATTATGTTATGGGAATTGTTTTCAAAGTCAGCCTTTGATCTTTGCAATTGTATTTCAATCAGTTCATATGAGCAGACAGGAGGACTCTACTGCAAGCAACACTTAATAAAACTTCCCCGAGGGGCAGAGGAGCAACCAGCAGTGTTTAAAAAGAGGGAAGTGGCTCTCACAACATCTCACGGGTTAAAGACGCAAGAATCTCGCCTCGTTTAAATAAAGCTGATACTTTTTTCTCGCGACATATTTCTTACTTTTGTATTTTTTAAGAAACCCTTTTCATTTGACCTGTGACTAAAAATTGTTTTGTTTTGTTTTATTTAATCATGTTTATTTTAATGTATTTATTTATTTATACATTTTTTTGAGTTGAAGGAAGGGTTATATTTTCTCACAGTGGCAAATCTGTTAGATCATTTTAAACGATAATGCCTTGCATGAAAACTACATTCAATCTGTTAAGAATTTCTATCATGTATTTTCACTGAATCGTTTGTTGGGAGCAGATGCGATACGCTGACAGTTAATGAAAAACTTTCCTGGTAGTTGGTACATTTGCATTAAGACTTTTATTCATCGTAATAGAAACTGTTTCTAACTTTGCCTCATAATAGTTGGTACATTTGCATGTAAACTTCATACTCTAAATGTACCAACAATTCTGGGACAGAGATTGTGTTCCTAATTTTTTAAATCCTTATTAAAACTTTCATTTATCGTAATAGAAAATCTTTTTACCTTTGCCTCATAATAGTTGGTACATTTGCATGTACACTTCATACTCTAAATGTACCAACAATTCTGGGACAGAGATTGTGTTCCTAATTTTTTAAATCCTTATTAAAACTTTCATTTATCGTAATAGAAAATCTTTTTACCTTTGCCTCATAATAGTTGGTACATTTGCATGTACACTTCATACTCTAAATGTACCAACAATTCTGGGACAGAGATTGTGTTCCTAATTTTTTAAATCCTTATTAAAACTTTCATTTATCGTAATAGAAAATCTTTTTACCTTTGCCTCATAATAGTTGGTACATTTGCATGTAAACTTCATATTCTAAATGTAGGATCTGGGAGAAAGTTTGTGTCCTTTATTTCTAATATCCTTCTTAAAACTTTCATTTGAATAGAAAATGCTTCAACCTATGTCATATAATAGATGGTAAATTTTACATATATATTTCATACCATAAATGTATTAACTATTTTGGGACAAAGACTGTATTCTTTATCTCCAAGAACCCTCTAACTCCCCTCATTAATCGTTATAAAAGAGGATACTACTTCTGTTGGTATATTCATATATATACGATGATCATTAAATAAGTTTCCATATTTTTTCGTATAGACACTTTGATTAACAGTACACACATAAAACTCTATTCCCCTTCGAAGTAATCTCCGACTGCAATGCACTTGTTGTACCGCTCCAACAACTTCTGGAAGGACCCATGGAAGTCCTCTTGTGTGAGCGTGTCAATGACCTTCGTCACAGCCTCTTTCTTCTCCTCAATTGTCTCATAAAGACAGCCTCTGAGCTTTGGGAATAACCAAAAGTCACAGGGAGCAAGGTCTGGACTATAGAGAGGGTGAGGAACTGTCCAAGTATGGAGTTGTGGACTGGTGCATTGTCCTGGTGGAAATGCCACTGACCCGATTTGAAGAGTGCTGGCCCCTTCCAAAGGAATCTTTTCCTGAACTCCCTTAAAAACCTCAACATAGTAGCCCTAACCCTAACCCTTTGGCCAATCAACTCTGGTGTATTGACTTCATTACTCCTCCCACACCTCTCATCATCCCTCACAGACTCCCTGCCTTCCTTGAATCTCTTATGCCACTAAAAAACTGATGCTCGATTAATGCAAGATGGTTGAAAATCAGTCAAAAGCATTCCATACGTTTCTGTGGCATTTTATCCAAGCTCAAAACAGACGTTTATTGCACATCGTTCTTCTAAAGTGTCCTCACGTCAAGATTGCATTTTTTGAAACTCACCAGCTGTGACAATCAGACTATAGTAGGGTGTATTCCAATTCCTGGTGTAGCTATTCATTTGAAGCTGAAATCATAAAAATTGGTCAGTAATCTCATAAGATGTATAGCAATAATATTATGAATTTTCAAGAGTCTACATCAATTTTAAATGCCTGTATAAAAAAAAAGTTGGGAACGTATTGAATGCACCACGTATATTTAGATATAGATTTCATCTAGAAAATCCAACAGCTATTATGACGTAGAGATAATATTATCGCTCAACCCTTCTTAAAGCTTTCATCATTTATAATAGAAAATGCTACTGCCTCTGTCCTATAATCGTTGGTACATTGAAATATAAATTTCATAGACTAAATGTAATAACCATTATGGAACAGAGGTAGTATACTTTATGTCTAAAATCCTTCGTAAACCTTTTATTAATTAGAAAAGGCTACAACGTTTGTCCCATAATACTTTGTACATCTATATAAATGTCTCATACACTATATATTTTGCATCGGGATATTTTACTCTTTCACACATATAAGTGTACACAGAATTTTCTGTGTGATTTAAAATGATAAGTTGCTTGTTTACCTGAAGAAGACCGTAGAGTAGATTACCTGTAATCGTTTGGTTGAAACAATAGCAGTAAGGTAAGTATAAAAACGAATTAACTTTTTTTTTTTTTTATCAGGGCGTATCTTTGGATGCGTAAAGTAAGCGACCCAAACTTATCAAAGGTGGTGAAATAATCGCCGAAATGAAGCTAACATAATATTATGATGGCTCCTATGTGTAAAACTAATTCCCTTCCATCTCTCTCCCTCTCTCTCTCTCTCTCTCTCTCTATTAGATCTATGGGTTACTTAACTAAGATATTACTGCACCTGTCACATTGCAAGTTGTACCCTTATATGGAATGGGATGTATGGTAGGGTGAGGAAAATGGGGATGAAAGGGGGAACAGCATCCTACCAACGAACATCTTAAGTTCATTTCCTGGTGAGAAGTTTCATGTATACATACAGATGCTTGATGATTGAAGTAATATCGTATTGGAGGTAGATGTTACAGATCGAGTTATGTTAAGATCTGGAATATGGAATATATATATATATATATATAGTGTTTTCAATAAATTTGCAGACTTTTTTTTGTACAGACATTTGAAATTGTCGTAGACTCTTGAATATGCAGTATGTTATTGCTATACATCTTATGAGATGACAAACCAATTTTTATGATTTCAGGTTCAAATAAACAGCTACAGCAGGAATTGGAATACACCCTACTACAGCCTGATTGTTACAGCTGGTGAATTTCAAAAATGCAATCTGACACTTTAGGAGAACGATATTTAATAAAATTCAGTTTTAAACTTGGAAAAAATACCACGGGAACGTATGGAACGCTTCAGACTTCTTTTGGAGCATCTTGCATGAATCGAGCATCAGTTTTTGAGTGGCATAAGAGATTCAAGGAAGGAAAGGAGTCTGTGAGCGATGATAAGAGGTGTTGGAGGAGTAAGGAAGTCAATAGACCAGAGTTGATTGGCCAAAGGGTTAGGGTTAGGGTAAGGGTTACTATGTTGAGGTCTTAAGGGAGTTTAGCAAGAGAATCCGTCGGAAGAGGCCAACGCTCTTCAAATCGGGTCAGTGGCATTTCCACCATGACAATGCACCATTCTACAACTGTATCCTTGTCACAGACTATTTGACCAAGATACGCATCAAGACAAAAGATGAAAGAGGCTGTGACGAAGGTCATTGACACCCTCACACAAGAGGACTTCCATGGGCCCTTCTAGAAGTTGTTGGAACGGTACAACAAGTGCATTGCAGCCGGAGGAGATTACTTCGAAGGGGAGTAGAGTTTCATGTGTGTACTATCAATAAAAGTGCCCATACGAAATAAGACTGGAAACTTATCTAATGATCCTCGTATATATATATATATATATATATATATATATAAGTCTCATTCAATAACTAAGGCAATTTTTTTATAAGCAAAAATAAACCAATACATAATAACTCTGAATTGTTTGGAATTAGCTAATAGCAAAAATTATGTTAATATCACAAAAAATATTTCGTGGTGGTAATTCACAATGGCGGGAAATCAAACAGAAAGTTTCAGGCATGAACAACAGTATGTCATCAAATTTTTGCTCGTTGAGAAATATAAATAAAGTTATATTTATATAAGAATGTACGGAGAAATAAGTTTTAGTTTAAAAAGAATGATATCAAATGCATTTAATATGGATTTGTCACAACAAGCCTAAGATATTCTATGGAAAGGAAATACACTGACTCTGAGATAAAGAAAAAATCTTGACGCAACAATCAATAAAGAAGGTCATACTGACAATCTTCTAAGATAGGATTTTCTTGGAAAAGCAGCAACTGTAAATTCTCCTTATTTATTGAATGACTCTCTTATATACAAAGACGTAAAGAAAATACGTTATATCTATTATGTAATTGCTAACAAAACACAAAGGAAAAGATGATCCAATAAAACTGGCGCAAGACTCAATATTTTTTTTAGATGCTGTTGTTTCTAAATGCTGTTGTTTCTTATTACAGTGATAGTATAAGAACGGTTATGTCATGAAACTTATGCAGGTGTGAATTCTATCCTCTTTCTAAGGATTGCATCATTTATGAAACACGCTGAGTATCTTCCTTTTGTTGTTTTGAACATTGTTTTGATATTGTTTTTCAGTGCCAGTCATGAATTATTATTATTCATCCATATGTCAGGGAAAAAAAAAGAATTAAAAAAGATTCATTTGCGAAAGGGAGTACAAATAATGGTGCGCATCTCCCTCTGGTATATATATATATATATATATATATATATATATATATATATATATATATATATATATATATATATCATTTCATTTAATCACAGAGATCAGTGTCACTATTGGGCTCTCACGAAACGGTTGGAGAAAAATCTAAATGGGAAATTCACAAGAAATCTACGAGCGGTTTTGTTTTTATTTTTCGGTTTGATTTTTATCTTTCTTTTTTTTTTCATTATCATCTTTTCCTTCTTTATTACGTTTTTGCCTGTTTCTGTCTGTTTCTTCTTCTTCTTCTTCTTCTTCTTCTTCTTTTTTCTTTTTGCTTTTCCTTTTTTTCTCTGATTCTTTCATCTTTTCTTTATAATTTCTTTCTGTATTTTCCTCTTTTTTTCCTTTTGGTCTTCATCATCTTAATTACTTTCACTTTTTCTATTTCACCGAAGATTTTTATTTAAAATACAAAAGATGTAAAAAAAAGAAAAAAAATTATAACGTCTCTCTAACTTTTATCGCGTTGATATCATTCTTGGTTCGTTGGTTGGATTTTTATGGCATATCAACCCTTGTAGATTATTTAATGCAAAATCCATTTTTATACAGATAATCAGTTCTATTTCAAACAATTCAGTTTAGCTTGAGTACATAGTTTAATTGTCAAACACATTTCTATTTCAAGTTTAGCATACAATTCAGTTTAGCATACAAAAACAGTTCCATTTCAAACAATTCAGTTTAGCATAAGTACGCAGTTTCAATGTAAGTACACGTTTTAATTATCAAAAACATTTCTATTTCAAGCTATTTAGTTTAGTCAAACATTCCTAATTCTAACAATTCAGTTTAGCAAAAATACGCAGTTTAGTTCTTTTTAACCCAATCAGAAGCCTGGATTGACCTGGGAGTAATGGCAATAAAGGGGTTCCTCGCATTCCCCAAAGCTCCCGCATTACTGGAACCTCACCATCAGTTTGTTTAATGTCATAACCAGCACACTCATTGGGGTGGAGTTTGTCCACTCTGCAGGGGTGGAATATTAAATTCTGTATGACGCTATCCCAAATAGCGGAACATATCAGTCAGATATTCTCTATTGTTCTTCCTTTTCAAATACACACACATATTTACTAACTCACTCATTCTCTCTTCCTCACACACACACACACACATATGAATTTTGCCCAGTCGGCTGGGGCTGTACAATACACCGACTGCTTCTCTGCAGAGGGTAAGACCCCCCCCCCTAACGAGTGTCGTGGATATGACACTAAACAATCTGATGATAAGATTCCAGCAGTGCTGGAGCTTTGGGGAATGCGGAGTACCCCTTCATTGCCATCGCTCCCAGGTCTACTCTAGCCCAGATGGTAGCACCTGATAAGGGTCCTATCTATGGGTTAAATAGAACTATATACCATGCTTCTTTCACTATACTGATTTTGCATTTAAACTGCGTATTTATGCTAAACTGAATTGTTTAAAATAGAGCTGTTTTGACATTGGAACTGCGCACTAGTGCTGAACTGAATTGCTCGAAATAGAACTGTTTTTGACGTCTAAACTGTGTACTTATGCTAAACTGAATTATCTGAAATAAAACTGTTTGACATTTAAATCTGTGTATTGCCCAGTTAGCTGGAGCTGTAGAATACACTGACTGCACCTCTGCAGAGGGGTAAGACCCCCCCCTAACGAGTGTCCTGGATATGACACTAAACAATCTGATGATGAGGTTCCAGCAGTGCTGGAGCTTTGGGGAATGCAGAGTACCCCTTCGTTGCCATCGCTCCCAGGTCCACTCTGGCCCAGAGTGGTAGTACCTGACAGGGCCCTATCTATGGGTTAAATAGAACTAACAGCATACTTATGCTAAAATGAATTGAGTAAACTGAATAGCTTGAAATATAAACGTTTTTGACAATTAAACTGTATTTACACTTAAACTGCGTGCTTATGCTTAACTGAATTATTTCAAATTGAACTGTTTTTCGACATTAAAACTGTATTTACACTTAACTGAATTATTACATATAACTGCTTGAATAGTTTGAAATGGAAATGTTTTTGACAATTAAACTGTGTACTTTTGCTAAACTGAACTGTTTTCAATAGAACAGATTATTTACATAAAAAATGGATTTGGCGTTAAATAACCTACAAAGGTTGATATGCCATAAAACCAAACCAACCAAACCAAACCAAACATATGTATTGGCTAGGATACCGTAGACACAGAGGCAGCGACGCATGAATACTGTCAATTTCTTGCCAATGCGATTATGAGACTAAATCTATACCTGTACTTGGCTATTCTAACTTAGACACATATACTCTATCACCGATAGAAAGATAAGCAGATGTGGATGCAATGAGAAAACTAGTGAAACATTCAGACATAAAGATATTGACATACAATGAGTGACAAAAAATGTGCGTTGAATTTATTTACATGTACATATATACTTGTTCACACACACACACACATATATATATATATATATATATATATATATATATATATATATACTTCCTTTTCCCTGCATTCAAGAGGTGGCCAATGCCCCCTGCTGCTTGTTCCAGGCTATGCAGCAGGGATTCAGCTTGGGTTGATGTATTTGCGAGAAGCGCGATGTCATCTACGTAGTCTGCGTTCGTTATCCTATTTACCAACCCCTCCGCTCGGGCAGGATATGACACAAGGTCAATTTTTAAGTGGAGTTTAACAGGTTTGAATTCAGAGTTTTCCTTTTCCTAGACTAGTTGCCTCACCAAGTCTCAAGCACCTAGTCTGCCCTACTATTTACCCATAGCTGGAGGGATAATTATTGGATTCATACCTTTCAAAAGGATATTAGTGCTATGTGAAATGCAATCAGTCTCGTCCAGGTTTGAACTCGTGTCGCCGTGTCCATTTCTTACGACGATAACCATTACACCACGGGCACCTCCGTGTCTGTGTTTGTTGTAGTTTACGAGGGATTTCGTCTGCTCCCAGCCTTTTTTACTGTGAATATATTTTCTTTTATTAGATGTAGCGACGTTCTAATTACGCAGCCTAGGCATATTATGAATGGATACGGGGCTAATGTATCTTCTTGCAGAATTCCAGCGACAATATCGAAGAAGTTCATGCCTCCATCAGGTGAACCAACCATTTTTTTTGTGTTACTAAAAAGCATCATTAATGTGTTATCAGTATCTTGTGAGGGACCATATTCTAGAAGAATCTGTTCCATCTTCCCTCTGCATATCAAATACCTTGGAAAAATCTACAAACAAGTGTGTCACCTCGAGTTTTTTTGCACGAACTCCTTCTATGATTCGTAGGATCGATAGAATCTGTAATATTGTTGATCGATTTCTCCGAAAACCTTCCTGATTTTTTCTAAAAATTCTATCAATTCCTGGTTAAATGCGATTGAAAAGAGCATAATGAAACTTAGCCGGTTAATTAAGAATACATCACCTCTCTAAATGGTGGTTCTCCAAAATTGGTTGACAATTTCAGGTTCCTCGGCAGCAGTATCTCATCTACCGAAAGTGATATCAATATGGACCAAGTGAAGGCGGGGACAGTTATCAATAGGCTATCTATCATATAAAAATCTGATCTGTCCGATAAATTAAAACGGAATTTCTTCCAAGCAGTAATTGTGTCAATACTACTGTATGTATGCACCACATGAATGCTGACTGAGCATATAGAGGAAAGGCTAAACGAGAACGACACAATTAGGCAATGGGCTATATTAAATAAATCCTGGAAAAAAAAAACCCTCACGAAACAGCTGTACGGCCACTTTCCTCCGATCTCAAAAACCATTCAAATAAGACCAACCACATATGCAGGACACTGCTGGGGAAGCAAGGACGAAATCATTTTTGACATTCTCCTGCGGACGTACCACAGTTGGCCAACTAACAAGAACTAACTTACCTACAACAGCTATATACTGGCACAGGATGTAGTCTAGAAGACCTGCCGAGAGCGATGGATGATAGGGACAATTACAGAGAGGGTCAGGGACATCCGTTTGCCAGCTCCAAGATACGATTAGAGATAGATAGAATGATCTGAGTTTGAATCGAGTCAACGGTGTTTGGTGACGGTTAGTTTCTCTCCTATATGATCATCAGACAATATTTTTTGTTTGATGTTCGCTTAGAGAAAGTGATAGTCACCAAACACCGGTATTTTTATTCAAACATAGATAACATAGGCTCTATCACCGATATTGAGCACTATTGTTACATTGATATAGCAAACTCTATTTTTTCCTTTTTAACATTATAAAGAGCAAAAGATACTCAATATAATATTTCATCTACATTCCTAGTTCTGTGAGTGCATGGGACAACCATGTAACTGATAAGTGTTAATAGAATCAAAATATAAAAGCATTTCCTGCTATTACAAGTCTTCGAAATGTCAATGTGCTTTATTTAAAGAATGTTTGCCTATGGTTAGGAATGTGTTAATTAAAACTAAGTTTTCTATTTGCACGGAGATGTGACTTTTTTTCCACGATTGTCATTTTTTGTTTTCTGGTCGTGAGTTCTAAAGTTACGTTGATAAAAAAAAATGAGTATTTTTTTGGAGTTAGTAAATTAGTTCCAGTATGGAAAAGCATGAAAAACTGCTGCCTTAAATACATTGTTAAAACTGGGGACATTATTTCAATTCATATATTCTTTATAAAGATTATAAAGATTTCAGGTTATTAAGGGGGAGGTCGACAAGAATATAGAGAACCCAGCACAGATATACGTACAATATATATATATATGGAGTTTAAAAACCAAAGGCTTAACCCTTGAGATTCAATGGTCCATATTAAAAAGATCAAATACTCCAAAATGTTTCAATAGTAGATGTAACCTGTGTTTAGAAGAAAAGATGCACATTTTACTTTACCCAGAGCCGGAAAAATTATCAAATAGGAGATGTGAAGACATAGGGCTAAATTTAAACTATAGATAATTAACATAAATAATTTTTAAAAAACAACAACATAGGATTAAATTGAGAATTAATGTGAATGAATAAAAATAAAATGTTTGATAGAAAATGTGAAAAAAAAACATATCATATATACGTACTAATCATTAAAAGTGTAACTGATTTAATAGGTTCTAAATGAATTTGATTTTTAAAAAAGTTAAATTTAATTACATCCTGAAATTAATTTAATATAAATTTTACTGTATCGTTACGTAAAGTTATTGAATAAAGTTTTTTTTTTCTAATTCAGTATTAAATCTGTAGTTTTATGTTGAAAATAATTAAATTTAAAAAAAAAAAATTTTTAAATTAATTTACTATAATTCTAACCGACAATAAAATAAAAAAAAGCAAAAGAGGGTTAAATGAGGAGATAACTCTTCACCCCTCTTCTATCCCCTCCCACCCTTCTTTCCTGTGTCTATTCTGATTTATTATTATCCATAAGATCTGAAGAAGTCCTGTTAATTTTTTCTCGTATTTTTTGATTTTTCAAAAACGCATAACAGAATGGAAATAAATTTATAATCCTAATTTGACCGCCGGTTTGTTGTTTTTTCTTAATGAAATTATTGCTCTGTAATGTCAGTTACATTGAGCTCTTTACCAGGAAAATTTAAATGTTCACTCTCGAATAGTTTTCTTGTCCTGATGGAATTACTCCCTCCTCCGGTTTAACTGGTCCAAATAATACTTATATATATATATATATAATTGAATATTATAGACACTCTTTGTCTACATATTTTTCTTTCAAGTTGCCGTATATATATCTATGTGTGTGTGTGTGTGTGTGTGAATATATATGTTTAGAAATACCTCCCTCATTTTATAACTGACGTCTGTGTGGTGCAATTGAACTAGGCAAGTGGCAATGGTGGCTCCAATTAGCTAATTTCTAACCATTTTTCACATACGATCCTTTACAAGCATGCATTAGAGGGTCCATATTCTTAAGGATTGACAAAATACCAAGTGTCCTCTGCCGGTATTTCTACCAGACCTTTGTCGAATATCATCCTTTAAGTATACCTGGTGACTTTCTTTTAGCCCATATCGATTTTATATCCAGAACAGTATCATTATGACATAATATAAAATGTGCACGAAAACCTACAGGCCTTGTCAAAATACCTCCTGAAGTAAGGAAGATAAGAAAATTTGACCACATACTTCTTCGATTATTGAACCCAGTTTACAAACAAAACATATCTATTACTGCTTCAAGTTCTAAGTTTCATAATGCCGTATTTCTTAATCGTATCCATCTGAAGTCGAGAAACTTCTAAGGAAAAATCAGAACACCTTTCGAAGGAATCGAGTCAATACTTCATAGATTCTAATTGTCTGTAAAATCATCGAAGGATTAGGAACAAAAACTCTCAAGGCAACTCTATTTTTCCATAGATTTCTCCAAAACAGCAGGCTAATTACACAGCGGAAAGATATAACAAATAGTTCTTGTATATGGTCTCCCGAAAGAAACTGATAGTTTACAAAAACACAAAAGTAATGTTTTACTCATCGGAATGTGTAAACAATTTATTTGACATTGTCGCTGGAGACAGATTAACGCAATATATGTTTATAATCTTCTAAGATTACGTAGTACAAGCATCAAAATTTCTACTTAAAGAAAATAGTTTTACTCTAAAAATGATAAGTACACGATGTTCCGCAGGAACTAAGACAGACGCAGATCATGACAATGATTTTTGTAACATACCCAGATATACGGATATGCAGAACGTACATAGAATGTTCATAACATATATACATAGAACATAGTACCCCCCCCCACATCGTGCAGCACTCGTCACAAGGCCACTGGCCTGGCTTCGGCGAGCAAGCGAAAGTCAACCGTCTTCTTCCGAGGCAGGACGCAAATCAAATAACTGACTTTTTCAAAATCCCCAAAATCCTCCGCGCACGTCCGGTGCGTGACATCACCCGCACTCTCTAGCCCCGTTTCCCATCTGGGCTATTGTGACATCACTGAGTGACACGCCCGCTTCGCCCGTGCGTGTGAACACCTACGTTAATGTTGCGCCTACGTAACTCATGAACTGAGTCGAAAGGTTCTCAGCCTAACTAAACCCAAAGGCATGAAAAGAAATCCCTCAGCCATTATATTAAATTTTGAGCTTCTCAAAGATACACCTACCCAAGCCGAATTCTTACTGTATATTGTGGAGAAAGCAACAGGGGCCATTGGCCTCTATGTGAACGCAAATAAAAGTTTTTATAGGTTTTAAACAAGAAATAAACATCTGCACTTGAAGCGGTAAGCTTCTGAAATTTGTTACGCAGTTCATATACCTCAGCAGTATTATCTCATCTACTGAAAGTGATGAATGCTTCATGCTGTTTAATTCGTTATTTCTCTTGATGGTTCTATTTTTGCCACATCATTGTCTTAAATAGTAACGTCACTTATTTTAAAATACGAATGCTGATTTAATGATTAAACAGTTACTCCTGTCTGTGTATATATAATTTCCCCTTTTCTTTTGTATTTCATTCAAAATCCATCGGTGATGTAACTTCACTCGATATCATCCTTTTTAAGTCCTGATGAAGGTTTACTAGAACCGAAACATTATAACGTCAAATTTCTTTTATATTAAATTCTTCTCTTTAGATCACCTTGTTTTTCAATTTTTCCTCCACACACTCACACACACACACACACACACACACAGAGAGAGAGAGAGAGAGAGAGAGAGAGAGAGAAAGAGAGAACCATGTTTTCATAAAACCTGCTTTCCCTTCTAAATCAACGATACACAATTGTTTTTTTACTGGAATGTTTTTTAATAAAACTAATATTTTATTACCAAAGTCGACACCATTTAAAACCTTCTCAACTCAAAAATTGTTTCGTGTCAACATGCATTTATTATATTCCATGATTTTTCTACGAGGAGCCCTAATTTTTATATATTTTTATTTTAAATTTGTTGAATGCATTTTTTCTGCAACCAAAACACTTTAGCAAATTCATCCTTCAGCCTTCCTCTGTTCTATTATCATCATCATCATCATTTCGTGCTGCCAGCACAGATATCCCTGACCCTCTCTCGCCACTTCCCCCTATCATTCATCGCCTCCAGCAGGTCTTCAGGGCATCATCCCGTATCCTCACTGAGCTGTTCTATATATGTTCGAACTGGTCGTCCTGCTTTTGCTCGGCCATATGTAAGGGTCCATAGGAGTACATCCCTTATGAGCTCGTCCCTGCTTCTCCAGCAGTGTAATGTACGTATTAACCCAATTCTTCTGTCACTAGCAGGATAAGACATAAGACTAGTTAGTTATCAGAGTACAGATGGCTTGAAATAAGAGTTTTCCTTCTTCTAAACTGGTTGGTTAATCAAGGCTAATTAATCCAGTCTGCACAACTACTTACCAAGATGGATTCATGCCTTTCCTAACGGCATTCGCATGAAGTTGAACCTAAACAACCTTGTCTATACTTGGAAAACGGGTTGTTGATTCTAATTCCTAAGACGATAACCGTCCCACTAAGCCTGCATCGGATGTCAAATATATGGCGTGCTCTCGTTGAATTTCCCATGCTTTAAAATATGGTAATGAATAATACATAATAACATCCATTTTGATTATATATCGTTTCAATGAAAATAATATCCTTGATTTAGAAAAACTTTTTATAACATTGGTAGATGTGCGTTTATTTATGCGTGACACTCAGTTGAAGTTTTACATTAGCAATTACTAGCTGAGAGAAAATCCGTGAAAAAATCCTTTCAAAGGTAAGAAAAGAAAACAGTGTCCTTGAGATATGATGGGATGTTAATAAGAAAGCGCATTTTTAGAATCAACTCAAGTCAGCCGTGGGATCCTCAAGCAATAATGAAAGCATAAATATTGCATATCACTATTTCTTTTTACCATTCAACGTAAACAGGAATTAATGATTCATTTTCATTTAAAAAATAAAGTTAAAAAGTTCCTGTGATAGAAATTACTTCTATTTATATTTCCACCTGCTTTTTTGCCACCCTCTCGTTTTTCTTATGTATATATATATATATATATATATATATATATATATATATATATATATATATATATATATATATATATATATATATATCAATATTGCACAGCCTAAGCACTCACATACACAAACACACATATAAGTGTATGTATATGCGTGTGAGAGAAAGAGAGAGAGAGAGAGAGAGGGTGAGGGAGAGAGAGAGAGAGGGGATAGTTGAAGTGCACAAGTGACTGAAATAGTAAAATCTTCCTTCCGTCACAGATTTTGAAGTAGATTTTTCAAGAAAGTCATATTTACACGCCAAGTTAAATTTCATGTTATTTAACTTAGAACCTGAATCTCTCTCTCTCTCTCTCTCTCTCTCTCTATATATATACTATATATATATATATATATATATATATATATATATATATGTCGGTACATAAATTTTTCCTTTTCTCTTCGTTATGCATACATATATATATATATATAATATATATATATATATATATATATATATATATATATATTTCAGAAAAGATTGAAATAAATTCAACGGTATGTAAAAATAAAAATATGAAAATTCATTGTTGAATTTTCTTTTGCTAATCTATCTATCTATCTATCTATCTATCTATGTGTGTGTGTACGCGTGTATGTATGTGTGTGTATGCGTGTGTGTATGTGTGTGTGTGTGCGTGTATAGATTAATTTTGTTTTTCCGAATTATGTTCAATTTTCAAAACTGAATATAATTCAGAAGATAAATTTCATATTAATATTGTCCTGATGATGGTTTAATATCAAAAAACAAAACATCTAATGTTGAACTGAAAACCTTGTTTTTTCATATTCCTATGTTTGCAGATAGGCTCAAATACAGCCATATATATATATATATATATATATATATATATATATATATATATATATATATATAGACACACAAATATATATACACACACACAAATACCCTATATCTTCAATATGTATACATGTATGTATGAATGTAGGTATGTATGTATGTGTGCATGCATGTGTGTGTGCGTAACAATTAATTTTGTTTTCCTGAACTATGTTCAATTTTCAAAATTTAATATAATTCACAAGATACAACATCACCTATTAATATTGCCCTGATGATGGTTTAATCAAAAAACAAAACATCTAATGTTGAATTGAAAACCTTGTTTTTTCATATTCTTATGTTTGTACATACGCACAAATACACCCATATATACATATATATATATATATATATATATATATATATATATATATATGCACATGCCAACTCTACCATATCTACCTATTTCTGTGGGGTATGTATGTGTGTGTGTCTGTCTCTGCGTGTGTCCGTGTTTTAAATAGAGAAACTGTTAGTAGTGAGACTGCTAAAAAGAGGTGGGCAAATATTCATTTATTTCAAATTTTATCCTTCATTACTGGTAAATATTGTGCCTTTTTCTAAGTTAATAAAAGACATTTTAGGAGAATCTCTCACTTTCTCTCTCTCTCTCTCTATATATATATAGAGAGAGAGAGAGATAAAGAGATTATATATATATATATATATATATATATATATATATATATATATATATATATATATATAGATGGATGATAGGGAGAGAGAGTCAGGGAAATCCATGCTAACAGCTCGACTTGATGATGATGATGATGATGTTGATAATGATGATGATAATTATGATAATATATATGTAAATGTAGAAGTAGGAAACAAGTTATAAAAAATGATGATTCTATTTATTGTTGGATTTTTTGCCCACGTAAAACGTTTCGATGTATACATTAAACAATCATCAGGACACTGAATATTTGATGGCGTATTTTCTGAATTATCAATTTTATTTGTAAAATGAACGGAAAAATTAGAAAGCTTTTAAAATTCTAATGATCTAAATTCATAATACCTAACATATTTCCTTAAAGAATTAGAAAAAAAATATATATATATGTATGTTTATATACCAGTATCACTTCTCATTTTTACCAACCCCTCCGCTCGGGCAGGATATGACACAAGGTCAATTTTTTTAAGCGGAGTTTAACAGGTTTGAATTCAGGGTTTTCCTTCTCCTTGACTAGTTGCCACAGCAAGGCTGAAGAACCTAGTCCGCCCTACTATTTACCCATAGCTGGAGGGAGAATTATTGGATTCATTACTTTCCCTAGGGTATTAGCGCTATGTGAAATGCAATCAGGATTTGAACACGTGTCGCCGTGTCCATTTCCTACGACGATAACCATTACACCACGGGCACCAGTATCACCCCCCCTCTCTCTCTCTCTCTCTCTCTCTCTCTCTCTCTTCATTTTTGTCACTTCCTTTATCTTTTCTTAACTTTGCTGCTGTTGGTAATTTTGGAAAAATTACAACTACAAGGGTAAATGAATATCATTTCAAGTCCGAAAACCAAAACGTTTAACTTTGGGAAATAATTCAACTATGAATAATATCATTGTCTTGTTTGTTGTTTTTTTTTTTTTTCATATTGTTTTATTTTATATTTGTGCATTTAAAAATCGTTAGTTAAGTGAGGTTGGCTGGGCTTAATGGCATATCAACCTTTGTAGATTAATTAATGTCTGATCCTGTTGATACATGTATATTAAATATAAATGACTTTTAAAAGCTGTTATATAGAAATATTGGAAACCATTTAATGGTGTGCAAAAAAGAAAGAATGTGCCCAGGCCTTTTAAAATTTTGCTTTGGCTGTGCTCTTTCTTCTGCTTCGTTTATCGTTTGCCAGGCTATCCAAGATTGCCTATCTTCCATTGAGTCTCTAATCTTATCTATCTGATTTTATATGTACTCTGCACAGTCACAATCTAATCTCTGTCATTTATTTGCCAACAGATTGTAAGTAATTTAATTGTAAAAGAGTTTAAACTAATCTGTTGGTACAATAGTAATGCTATTGTTTCTACAAGGTTAAATGGTTTGGTTGGGTTAGGTTTTTAAGACATATCAAACACTGAAGGTTATTCAATGCCCACCCTCTTTATACATATATTAACTGAATTTTTTGCAAATACATTTTTTTAGATAACATCTAAAAATGCCTGAGTTTTTTTTTACGCTGTTAAATAGTTTCCAGCATTTCTATCAAATACAAACATTTCTATATATTATTAATCATTTGTTCGCACTCTGTGAAATGGTTACAAGTATTAATATTCAACACAAATTGTTCCGTTGACCACTGTTCCATTATTTGCACACAGTAACATAGCCAGATATGAATACGTGAAATAGACATATTCATACCGGTACGCAAAACGTTCATAATGTCCATAACGCACATATATAACATAGGAATCCCGAAACACGAAAAACACTTACGACTTCTTAGTTCAGGTACGAAACTTTTTATTACCTTTGATTTAAAAGGTTTTTCGACATAAGGAGAGAGAGATACCATCTTTCTATGCCGACTTTTCCATCTGCCCACCCACAAGACGTGCGGCGCCGTAGCACACAAATTCGTCTGGCCTCGCCCAGGTCTCAATCTCAATTAACTGACTTTTCTCAAATCTCAGCCCCTGCTTCCAGTGCATGACGACACTCACATCCTTGGTCACATCCTCTATCTAGGATTTTTATTGTGACATCTCTGAATGACACGTCCGCTCCGAACGTGCGTTAACACCTGCGCTCATGTTGCACCTAACTAACTCATGCACTGAGCCGAATGGTTCTCAGCCTAACTAAATCGAAAGGCAAGATATATAAAACGAAATCCCTCGGCCATTATATTACATTTCCAAATATTGTTATGTATAACTACCAATTCTATTAAACAACCATCATTTGTTTGCACGAGTTGAATGATCAAACAGTTCTATTTAAAACAATTCAATTTAGCATAAGGCATTTGTATAAAATAAAGTTAAACAGTTCAGTTTGACCCCTAGATAGGACCCTATTAGATGCTACCACTCCAGGCCAGAGTGGACTTGGGAGCCTTGGTAATGACGGAGTTCCACATTCCCTAAAGACCCAAAACTAGAGCTTCAGCATCTAAAGATTTAATTTCATATACCCAGGGCACTCATTGGGGTAGTCCTACCCCTCTGCAGAGATGCAGTCGGAGTGTCCTTCAGCCCCAAGCGACTGGGGTATCATATCGTTGGATTTCTTCCAATTTTCCCAGATAGATAGATAGATAAATTGAATCTCATCATTGTATTTTAGTAAACGAATCATGTCGTAACATAAAGAGGTAAGACATTCATTTCTTTCAGATTTTATGTACCTTATACAAGGATCATTAAATAAGTTTCTAGACTTTTTTCGTATGTGCACTTTTATTGATAGTACACACATAAAAGTCTAGTCTCCTTCGAAGTAATCTCCTCCGGCTGCAATGCACTTGTTGTACCGTTCCAACGATTTCTGCAAGGCCCCATGGAAGTTCTCTTCTGTGAGCGTGTCAAGGACCTTCGTCACAGCATCTTTCCTCTCCTCAATTGTTTCATAATGACAGCCTCAGAGCTTAGGGAATAACGAAAAGTCACAGGGAGCAAGGTCTGGACTATAGGGAGGGTGAGCAGCTGTCTTTGTGCCCATCTTGGCCAAATAGTCTGTGACAAGGATGGAGTTGTGGACTGGTGTATTGTCCTGGTAGAAATGCCACTGACCCGATTTGAAGAGAGCAGGCCTCTTCCCAAGGATTCTCTTCCTGAACTCCCTTAAAAACCTCAACATAGTAACCCTAACCCTAACCCTTTAACCAATCAACTCTAGTCTATTGACTTCCTTACTCCTCCTACACCTCTAATCATCCCTCACAGGCTCCCTGCCTTCCTTGAATCTCTTATGCCACTCAAAAACTGATGCTCGATTCATGCCAGATGGTCAAAAAGCAGTCTGAAGCATTCCATACGTTTCTGTGGCATTTTTTCCAAGTTTAAAACAGAATTTTGTTGCATATTGTTCTTCTAAAGTGTCCTTAAGTCCAGATTGCATTTTTGAAATTCACCAGCTGTAACAATCAGGCTTTAGTAGGGTGTATCCAATTGCAACTGTAGCTGTTGATTTGAAGCTGAAATCATAACAATTGGTCAGCCATCTCATAAGATGTATAGCAATAACATGCTGAATTTTCAATTTTAAATGCCTGTACAAAAATGTCTTGAAGTTTATTGAATACACCACGTATATATTCTGCAGGAGTCAATGATGCAATTATTTGTTAAGAATTCAACTGGACAAACCCTTACCTTTACGGTGCAGGACTATACCACTACTGCCAATATGATGGACAGTATCTATGCCAGAGAAGGAATCCCTCAGGACCTTCAAAGACTGGTATATGGTGGCAAACATCTCGATGAGACATCCGTTCTTTCAGATTATGGTCTGTCCATGGGAGATACCCTCCACTTGCTACTCCGCTTGCCAGGTGGTATCATTGAGCCCTGTTTGCGCCAGCTGGC
>CAUZXS010000468.1:0-62500 GCA_963585895.1 Sepioteuthis lessoniana
ACAAAACAATCTAATGGTGAGGTTCCAGCAATGCTGGAGCTTTGGGAAATACAGAGTACCCCTTCATTGCCATCGCTCCCAGGTCCACTCTGGCCCGGAGTGGTAGCACCTGATAAGGGTCCTATCTATAGGTTAAATAGAACTAAACCGTGCTTCTTTCACTATACTGATTTTTGCATTTAAACTGCGTATTTATGCTAAACTGAATTGTTTAAAATAGAACTGTTTTGACATTGGAACTGTGTACTAGTGCTGAACTGAATTGCTCGAAATATAACTGGTTTTGACATCTAAACTGTGTACTTATGCTGAACTGAATTATCTGAAATAAAACTGTTTGACATTTAACTCTGTGTATTGCCCAATAGGCTGGGGCTGTAAATACACTGACTGCACCTCTGCAGAGGGGTAAGACCTCCCCCCCCAACGAGTGTCCTGGATATGACACTAAACAGTCTGATGGTGAGGTCCTAGTAATGCTGGGGCCCTGGGGAATACGGAGTAACCCTTCATTGCCATCACTACCAGGTCCACTCTGGCTCGGAGTGATAGCACCTGATAGGGCCCTATCTATGGGTTAAATAGAACTAACAGCATACTTATGCTAAAATGAATTGTTTGAGTAAATGGAATAGCTTGAAGTAGAAATGTTTTTGATAATTAAACTGTACTTACATTTAAACTGTGTGCTTATGCTTAACTGAATTATTTGAAATAGAACTGTTTTTCAACATTAAAACTGTATTTACACTTAACTGAATTGCTACATATAACTGCTTGAATAGTTTGAAATGGAAATGTTTTTGACAATTAAACTGTGTACTTATGCTAAACCGAGTTGTTTTTAATAGAACAGATTATTTACATAAAAATGGATTTAGCATTAAATAACCTACAAAGGTTGACATGCCATAAAAACCCACCAAACCAAACCAAATAGAACTGTTTTTTTTGACATTGAAACTGTATTTACACTAAACTGAATTGTTTAACATAGAAATGTTTTGACATGTAACTGTGAGCAAACAAAATCTGTACTTATACTAAACTGAATTAGCTGAATTAGATCTGCTTGACTAAACTGAATAGCTCAAAATAGAAATGTTTTTCCACAATTAAGCTGTACTTAAAATTAAACTGTGTGTTTACGCTAAACTGAATTATTTGAAATTGAACTGTTTTTGACATTGAAACTGTACTTGCACTAAACTGAGTTATTATATAAAACTGCTTGAATAGTTTGAAATGTTTTTGACAATTAAACTGTGTACTCATGCTAAACTGAATTGTTTGAAATAGAACTGATAATTTACATAAAAATGGATTTGGTTGATACGCCCTAAAACCAAACCACCAAAATACCACCACCAGACATCTCATTTTTTTGGTGGTAGGGATACAGTCTGTGTATTCTAAGCGCTGACAGCAAGGCAGTTTTTGTTTTTTTAGGTGAAAGTTAATGAAAAATTTTCATAATTAAAAAAGAAATATTAGAATATAAACTTATGTTCTGTTTTATATTTGCAAGATAAAAATATAAGTTTACCATGAACTTTAAAGACTCTTGTAGAATATTTCCAGTGCTTAAAATGAAATTTTCTTTAAATAAAAATAAATTCTTTTCTTTCTAAACTTTTTTCTCACATTTTATCCTTTATTATGAAAGTGTTTAAAAAGAGCTACAATTAATAAAGTATTGTTACTAATGGCAACGTTTACCATCACTTTTTCCAGGTTAGACAGCATAAGGAAAAAGAGAGTTTCTTTTTTAGATGTTTAATGTTTTATATTTTTTCTTTTTAGGAATAGAAAACTCCATTCCCTGGGGAAAAAAAGGTGTTTAAACATTAAACATAGAATTTTCAGTTGTTTTATACATGTTGTTAAAATTTAACATCATTTGAATGAGAATTGGTCAAGTTGATTTTGTAATATAATGGCGGAGGGATTTCGTTTTATATATCTTGCCTTTCAGTTTAGTTAGGCTGAAACCTTTCGCTTAGCGCATGGGTTAGTTAGGTGCAACATGAGTGCAGGTAGGGTGTGTCATTCACAGATGTCAAAATAAAAATCCCAGATAGAAATTGTGACCAGGAGATATGAGTGATGTCACACACCGGAAGCGTGGGCTGAGATTTGAGAAAAGTCAGGGAGTTGAGTTCCTGCCTCGGAAGAAGAAGGTTGACTTTCGCGTGCCGCACGTGGTGGGGGTGGTGGAAAAGTCGTCATAGAAAGATTGTGCCTCTCTCTTCCGTATGTCGAAAAACCTTTTAACTCAAAGGTAATAAAAATTTTCGTACCTGAACTAAGAAGTCGTAAAGTTTTTTGTGTTTCGGGATTCCTATGTTATCTATATATGAGTTATGAACATTCTATGCACATTTCACATATCTGTATCATGGATATGTTACAATTTGATTACGAAATAATATCAATTTTTCTGAAACATCCTTTACATCTCAACTGTTATCAGATTTTTTGAAACACCCTGTAATTGAGAAACTCTGATTATTGAATGTAAGAATAGAGTCAGGGAAACACAAGTGAACAGGTTAAAAGTTTGCTTGTGAGATAAAAGTCCTTCAATATAGGCAATAAAAAAAATCACTTACCGGAAGAAAAAAAAAAAAAATAAAGGAAATGTCTCACAGAATTAGGGAACCAAAAAGTCACTTATTCCAGGCACTTCTAGACAGCTGTCTCCAATCTTTCAGCTTTGTCTCTCTGTCTTCTCTGCCAACTGCTCCAGACCCAATTTAATATGGTTCCATCTTATGGTTTGTCTTTGTATCTATGTTCTCCTTAAATATATTACTTATTCAGTCTGGTACCAGGTTTCTGAGTCATGAACATTTTCAGCAACATGGCAGTCCTAACTAAAAAGGAAGGAAGGAAGGAAGGAAGGAGAACCATAACAATAGGTGAGAAAAAAAATCACATCATAAAACAATGTTAGTCAGATGGACTATTTTCCTAATTCTTTGTTTGAAAGATTTTGGTAATGAACTCTTAGACCTTCTTTTGGTATATTTGTAATGGCTAGATATAACCATTTAAATCAGGGATGCCCACACTTTCTTGGCTTGTAAGCTACTTTTAAAATAACCATGTCAAAATGATCTACCTGTATTAAAATATGCTAAATATATTTATTCATATATGTACTGAGTATATTTTATATATACACTGTATATTTGCATACCTTGCATCACTGCTTGAACCCTTACAGCACAATATGATTGAAAACATCTATCATATTTACCCAACTCCTCCGCTTGGGCGGGATATGACACAAGGTCAATTTTTAAGCAGAGTTTAACAGGTTTGAATTCAGAGTTTTCCTTCTCCTAGACTAGTTGCCTCACCAAGGCTGAAGAACCTAGTCTGCCCTACTATTTACCCATAGCTGGAGGGAGAATAATTGAATTCATACCTTTCCCAAGGGTGTTAGTGCTATGTGAAATACAATCAGTCTTGTCCAGGATTTGAACTCATGTCGCCGTGTCCATTTCCTGCGACAATAACCATTACACTACGGACACCTCCATATTGAAAACATTTATAGTTACTACCTTACTCTGATGACTTGTACTGAATGGAGTTAACCAGAATTGCATAGTTCAGATAGTAACTGTTGGTAGCCAGCCTCAAGCAGGCTTCCAAATGATCATCAGTTATGATGGAATGTTACTTGGATTTAATCTTTTTTTTTTTTAATGGTGTGCGATCTACTTACACTATTTTTGTGATGTACCAGTCAATTGTGATCAGCATATTGTGCACCTCTTATCTAATTTTAAGCACTTTAATCTACTCAACCGAAAAATAAAAATAAAAATTTCAAAGTCTGTACAGCAAATATAAATACGGGTTCTCATAACATACTAAGTTTATAACTTTAGAATTAAACGGATACTCATAAAATAAAAAAGTTTAAGAAGCTCATAATACAAGAAGCTAACATTATCTTTTAATGAGAGCCAATATAGTTATTACTATGTTAGAAACATTGCTATTTAAATGACAACCATAATCCTGGCTGGAGTCGGCTGCCAAGAGATACCAAACTGTAAACTTCTGCTTCAGCTTCTAAGTACACATTTTGAAGAAATAACCATATACACAAGGTATCTTCATTTACTCCTGTAAGTTGTTATCTGCTTTTCTTCACACGCACACACACACACACCCACATTTACATTATTTACACTTTTGACTCTCACTAAAAATGTAGGGTAAAACTCTTTTTACGAAACAAAGAAAAAGTAATTTATCCCTTCACACTAGCAGTGTTGTTCCATGTTATTTTTAGTTGGTTGGTTGGTTGGTTGGTTGGTTTGGAGGCATGTCAACTGTTATTATTATTACTGCTTCTTTAATGTTATAGTCACAACGTTTCAGCTGATATGTCCTTCAGCCTTCGTCAGGTGAAATGTGATTATAACTATAAAGATGAGGTCAATAGTCCAAATATTCTTGGTAATAATAATTATCAAACTTCATCTAAGAAATTTAGACAAATAATGTCAAACATTATTGGGTTATTTCATGCCATAACAATGGGCATTTCAGTTATATATGGTACAAAAATTTATTTTCACAATCATTTTAAAAAGACAAGCACTTCATACTTATATACAATGTTGATATTTTAAAAGCCAATGTATTAATCTAGTTACGAATTATTTAAAACATTATTGCAAACAGATCTATTTGACCCATGGAAAGGTTTTTACCTCACACTGGGATAAAGTGGACGTAGGAATAATAACAATGAGGGGGTGACATCACCCTCCTAAGAGTTCCAAAACTAGAGCCTCACCACCAGATGCTATTTACTATTATGCTCAGGACATTTGGGGGGGGATGTCCTTGCAAATATTGTATCATCTAAGCAAAGAAAATACATAGACTCAACTTTAGGTAATAATAAAACATTTTTTACGGAATCAGTGAAGTCGTATAAACATTGCAAATACGAGAGTGAGTCAAAAGTATTGCAATATTTTAGTATGTGCTGGTTTATGGCACATATACATGTGACCAAAGCAGTTCAAGCTATAGTAGATACCATCTGTGGTTGTTAGTATCATGGTAGTTAGTGCACTGACACATTGACCATTGCTTCACTCTGCATGGGATTCAAAAGTTGCACAGACACATGTATAACGTAGTCCATTTCAGGAACTTATGCTTGATGAATTTGAACTGGGCCAAAGCGCCACAGAAGTAACCAAAAACATTTGTCAGAAGGAGTGCTACAACTTTGTACCCTTCTCTCACTAGCCCCCCACCAAGTATTCGCTGAGCTCCCGCCGGTGCTTGTGGAAAAGGCATGCTCCCAGTTCCGGATCCGTATCAAGATGGTGATTGAAGCTGAAGGTGGCTACATTGAATAGATGTCAGCTCTACTACATAATCAAGTTAGCTGAATTGATTTTTTCAATAAAAGTTTTAAAATAAAGCTGTAGTGTTGTTTTCTTTAGGAAGGCAATTCTATCGTTCCACCCTGTAGATATAGACAAGTAGATAAACAGAAATGAACAGTGACAAAGAGAGAGGATCTTACAGGAACAGTTTATGTTATCTTAAGTAAAATGAAAAAGGAACAAAATAAAACAAATTCTTGGATTTTTTCTTTTCTTTTTAAAGCTCCAGTTGGTCACAGTACAGTAACTAAATGATTCAAGAAGTTTTACTTTGGTTGCAAAAACTTTGATGATCTGGCAAGGTCAGGTAGGCCTAAAAGTGTGGATTTTAAGGCTGAGCTTCAAACCATAGAGTGAGTAACACTATAGGAGTATCAGGCAGGTTTGGTATCTCTTAGTCTTGAGTGGTTTGTCACCTTCATGACCTCAGCAAAAGCAGCCGGAGCTGCTAAATTATACTGCATGTTCTCAGAATATTGTTAAACTTTTGACTCACCCTAGCAACATAAATGAAATAAAATCTAACACAAAATGAATTACAATAAATCTCATCTTACAAAATTCAAACTGGGAGACTTTCTGTTGCAAAATGGCTAACATGCTGGACTATGACATTGTAGTAAGCAAAGTTTGAACTCTAATTGCACTGTTGCATTCACTTTTGGATTAATACCTTTGAGAAATGTATAAACCCTCTTATACCATCCTGCAATGGGTTAATAGTGTCACTACTGTTCATATACAAGAATGACTTAGGCATTAAATAACCCATGGAGGTTGATATATGATTACACAAAGAAAATTCAAACAAGAACCATAGAATAAGAAATTGAAAATGGAATTAAGACTGATTTTATAAAATCTTACAAAGAAATTGAATTATCCCAAATCTATTTGCAATTCCAGAAAACCATTTGTGCCAAGCTAGAATTTGGAAGAAATGAATTTAAAGTCAATTTCAAATTCATTTGAATTTTGTTTACTCAGTTTGAAAAGAAAAGAAAAGAATCCAGGAATTTGTTTTATTTTGTTCTTTTTTCATTTTACTTAAGATAACATAAACTGTTCCTGTAAGATCCTCTCTCTTTGTCACTGTTCATTTCTGTTTATCAACTTGTCTATATCTACAGGGTGGAATGATAAAATTTCCGTCCTAAAGAAAACAACACATCAGCTTTATTTTAAAACTTTTATTGAAAAAATCAATTCAGCTAACTTGATTATGTAGTAGAGCTGACATCTATTCAATGTAGCCACCTTCAGCTTCAATCACCATCTTGATACGGATGCGGAACTGGGGGCATGCCTTTTCCACAAGCACCGACGGGAGCTCGGCAAATACTCGGCAGATGGCGGCAATCAGGCTGGCTTTGGTGTTATGGGAGGTCATGTTGGTGATGTTCTCGGCGTATGACCAAACGAAGTAGTCCAGCGGGTTCAGGTCGGGGGGAGGAGGGGGACTAGTGAGAGAAGGGTACAAAGTTGTAGCACTCCTTCTGAAGTAAAGCCTGAGTCTCTTTGGACTTGTGGGCCAGCGCCAAGTCCTGCTGCCACACCCAGGGCCTGCCACTGGCCACTTGATTGCACCAAGGGATTACCATACACTTCAACACATCCAGGTACACTTTGGTGTTGACTTTCAAGCCGACTTCAAAGATGTGAGATGGCATGATGTGGCCCTCACTTGAAACCACACCAAAGACCATAACCGTAGCCGGAAACTTTGTTTTCATCACCCCGGGCACATACCTGTGATTCGTGGCAATCCTGATTTGCATTTTGAAGGTGCTGGCAATGGTCCTGTTGTCATAACTTGGATCAGTAGAGAGCATGAGTTGTACAGCAGCGCATCTCCGATCTCGCTCGTTGAACCTTGTGTCACTTTCAGACATGATAGAAGGCTCCTATCGCTCTTGGGATTTGTACACAACTGGCCAACTAGTAGATGGTCTGCAACAAAAAAAGAAAACCAGTTTTCATAAAATGGAAATGGAATCATGTCATCTTTTCTTGGGCGATAATTTTATCGTTCCACCCAGTATCTTTCTAACAATCTTTGTCCGTACCTTGCTATCTATTTTGGTCTGTAGCAGTCACAGATCTATTTCCTTTTGTGAATCAATGCCCCCACCAAGCGATTCGGCTATTCACTGACCAATCAGGGACAGAGCACATTGATTCCTTTTTCCTCTCTAGAACTATTTTTTCTAGTCCTTTTGGTAGTCAGCTGACAATGCAGAGAGCACCTAGCCAGCAGCCCAGACAGACCTCTTTTACATCCACTGCTACAGATTCCACTTGGAACCCTTTCGCTGAAGAACATGCTGCTACTAGCTTCACATACAGAAGAACCAGCCTTGCAGCCAGTCACACAAGCTATTTACTACAGTGACACACACACACACACTTCCTACAAACTCAAGGACCAACATACTAACCGGCAACACCAAAAGGGACACTTTCTCACTCTTACTCTTTTACACCTGCTACTATAATAAACTTTTCATTGTTGTGTTATCAGAAGTTTCGTTATCTATTTGTGTTGTCCACTAATTTACAGTGTTATAGAAACTAACCATTTCAAAACACTAAAGGTCTCTTTGTATCTGTCCATGATGTGTGTTATGTCAGGAAATGATCCTGATTTTTAAGATTTATGAAAATGTACCCGACCAAGGGAAATAGCACTATTGTCCCTTTCAAAGTATATTCCTTTCAAATCTTACAAATTTATTGCCGTATCATTTCCACTTTTCAAAATAATCAACAAAATTCGGGATCATCATCAGCTACCTCATCATTTTTCTTATCCGTGGTCCAAAATCTCCCTTTCAACTGTGACTTTAACTTTGAACTGTAGGGGCTGGGCTGATTGGTATTGGTAATGTGATGTTTTGTCAAAACCTCGGCATCAGGTGTGAGGAATGGGCAATAAAGTTATTAAAAATTGCTGGATGCTTTCCAAACAGTCCATAGAATCTATAGATCTGTAATGGTCCCTAGTCAATGTGTGTCATCAAACCTAAGCACATAAAAAGACCCACATGTATCATGGTTTCCAGAAAGAGCTTTTCCCTATTTTATACCCAAAAAGCTAGAGACTTTAAATACTTTAAATCCACAGAACTATAGTGGAAGCCCGTGGTGTAATGGTTATCGTCGTAGGAAATGGACACGGCGACATGAGCTCAAATCCTGGATGAGACTAATTGCATTTCACATAGCTCTAATACCCTTGGGAAAGGTATGAATCCAATTATTCTCCCTCCAGCTATGGGTAAATAGTAGGGCAGACTAGGTTCTTCAGCCTTGGTAAGGCAACTAGTCTAGGAGAAGGAAAACTCTGAATTCAAACCTGTTAAACTCCGCTTAGAAATTGACCTTGTGTCATATCCTGCCCGAGCAGAGGGGTTAGTAAATATGATAGTGGAAGCCCAGTAGTTCTCAAAAGGCAAATGAACCAAAAGTAGTCAGCCCAAAAATCTCATGGTAATAAATAAATTTTATCCTCTAAGGAATATCAGGTCTGAAAAGGAAGTAAGCATTTTAAAAAGAATACTAAAACATTTACATACATTGAACACATACAAAGATTAATACTCTCATAATAATTGTAAATTATTGTTCATTACCATAATATAGAAAAATATAGAAAAAGATAACATTTATTTCGACACTAATTCCTATTGTATACTTTAATGCTTGTTAGTTTTATCTATATTTTCTAAAAATTTATTTCAGCATTAACTTTTTTACCATGGCACTCAGAAAACTTCTCTACTACAACATTGAGCAACATTTCATTATGAATTTGGTTTTATAATTTGCAACAACATTTATGCTATTCTCATAACAGATCTTCCTATGCTTGCATGATCAAATATAGATTTCTTTTGATTACAACCGACATCCTTTCAACATTTTTGATTTTTTCCAGAACAGGAATTGCTTTCAATGGATTCCCAGCCAATTCGAAGCATTTGTATCAAATTTTCTCTGGGCTTCACTCACTGTCTTTTAATCATTTGAATAATTTTCACAGATGAATGTCCAATTCTGAAGCAAAATTTGATGCATATTTACTATGAATGCAACTATCACACAATACAGATGCTCACCTAACAGTGGCTCACAACTGACTGAGTAATTCTCCAGGAGTGTGCCTGTTCACACATATGAAGCAAGTTGAGAAAAATAGGCATGTTCTTGTCTGTAGTAGGAATTGGATTGTTTTCTTCCCGTGGCGGCTGTAGTGATTGCTCCTGAAACTTCATTGAGTACCCTGTTCTGTTGGCAGGACTTTGATTATACTGAATTTTATTCCCTACAATATGTATATATTTATCAACCCCTTAACATGAACAGGATATCACACAAAGTCACTTTTTAAGTAGAGCTTAACAGGTTTGAATTTAAAGTTTTCCTTCTCCTAGACTGGTTGCCATTCCAAGGTTAAAGACCCTAGTCTGCCCAACTATTTACCCATAGCTGGAGAGAGAATAGTTGGAAAATAGATACATACCTTTCTAAAGGGTATTAGCACAATGTGAAATACAAAGTCTCATCCAGGATTTGAACTCATGCCATTGTGTCTATTTCCTATGAAAAGGATCCTATCCATTACACTATGAATGCCTCCTTTCCTGCAAAGTATAACACTAAACTGAATCTAGTGATGAGGCTTCAGTTTTTGAGCTCTGGGGAGTGGGGAGTCATCTGTTAGTAGGCATTACTCCCAGGTCCACTCTGTACAAATGTGATAATACCTGTTAGGATACCATGTTTGAGTCAAACAGATCTGTTTTAAAATTATAATCATTAGTTATGAATACCTGTTCGTGGTTTTAGAAGTCTAGTCAAAGTGGAATCAACCTATTGAGCGGTGGGTAGTCAAATTATTTAACACGCAAAATAAACTGATGGATGTTCATCAATCAGACATAAGCAAAATACTGCTCTGCTTTTTCCACCTCAAACTTAGTTTCTTATATGCTCATTAAATCTCGCCATTTCACGTGGGCTTATCACATTCTCCTCCATAAAATAAGTCACACCTCTTGCGTCCTTTTCTTCTTCTGGTTTCCGCGTGCCGGTAGCAGAGAGAGCACACCTGTTTCTTTGAGGTAAGATTGTTTGTGGCATTACTACTACAATATCTGAAATCATATAATTGTGTGAAAATTATTTGTTTTAAGAATAGTTACTTGAAACACTAATTGTTTACAAAGGATTATTATTATTATAATTACTTACTTGAAACCATATGTGTATGCATAAATTATTGATATTTAATAGGAATACTTGAAACCATATGAGTGTGCATAAATTATTGATATCTTGATAGGAATACTTGAAACCATACATCTGTTTAATATTTTCTTCAACATTGACTGACCTAGTCAGCTGGAGCTACAGAATACACTGACTGCATTTCTGCAGAGAGGTAAAACTTCCCCGACAAATGTCCCAAATATGCCACTAAACAATCTAATGGTGAGGCTCCAGTAATACTGAAGCTTTGGGGAATGCAGAGTGCCCCTTTATTGTCATCGCTTCCAGATCTACTCTGGCCTGGAGTGGTAGCATGTGATAGGGTCCTATCTCCAGGTCAAATAGAAGTAAACTGTGTGCTTATGCTAAACTGAACTGTTTGAAGTAGAACTATTTTTGACATTTAACTGTGTGTAAATAAAAACTGTACTTATGATAAACTGAATTATTTGAAATAGAATGATTTATATGTATAAAAATAGATTTAGCATTACAATGGTTGATGTGTCATAAAACCAAACCAATCAATATTGGCTTATTCCATAATATTTTCCTCTGCATGACTTTGGAAGAAATTATTGCATAAATTTAAATAATTCAATCAAGTTTGTTTTAGGAACATTTTATAAAACCAGAATAATCAGCTATTAAAGAAAAATTTTGTGTATTATCTGTTATTAGTTTATTTACTGCTACATAAAAATCCAAGGTGAACATCCTTTAAGTGTGCTGATTTCATAATTTTTGTCAGAGGTAGAAGTATTAAGAGTAGTTATTTGAAGCTATAATTGTTTCTGAATGATTGTCATTAATTATCAATTTAATAATTATTTGAAACAATATAATTGCTTCAAAAAGAAGACTGAATTTGGCATTAAGTAACCCAACAAGGGTTGACATGCCGTAAAAGCAATCAGCCAACTAAAATTCCCAGAAAACCAACTAAATGCAGTTTGAACACTAACAATCAATGGTCAAAGCCATGAGGCAGTTACTTAGGAGATACTGAAAGAATGGTCTTTCTGTGTACAGTGAGGGTAAAAAAAGTGTGTCATTCTTGCCTCGTGTGTGAAAGTTTGCTGGGTTTGGACTAAAAATCCCAAAATCTGACCAAGTGATATTCTGCTGTATTGCATTTTCCGATTTTATTCATACTTCCACTTGACTAAATCCCACTCTCCCGCAGAACCATATGTCCATAATGTCTGTATGCACCTCTTCCTTGAGGAGATGATGAGTCTCACTCCTTTTAGTCTTGCTGATCAGAATTGATCATCCAACTGCCACTGTTCTAACAAGGACCTTCCACATTCTGCCAGTTTGGATTTCAGTGCCAGTTGCTGAATTGTTAGATATTTGATTTTTGACAGGTTGCGTAAGTTATGTGCATATCAAAACCGGATGTACACCTGTGTTTTAAGGTAAACAAACGTAGCGGAAATGCCACATGAATTGAGTGGGTAGCATGTTGGAAGGAAGAATGACCATGAGGATTGTGTGGGCATCTGGAAAATTATATTACGACTAAAGATTTTCAACTCTAGAGGAGAGAATGAAGACCCAGCAGAACAATCGCTAGATGTCACGCTGCCCTGGACGCTGGCCCTGTGCTAGACTGTAACTCTGTCACTCGGGTGTGGTGCCAAATATATACACCTGTTTCTCCTCAGTCCCCAAACAAAACCCTGTGCCTTCACTATCGTCTGAACGGCCACCTCTGGTTGAAAGCTGGGTTGACAGGAAATTCCTCTGTGGTTGACTACCTTGGTTGAGGTCACAATCTTCGATCTGACCCCTTATATGCTACGTTGCATATTTTTTATCTCAGATAAGGAGGTTGACCAAAGAAAGTTGATCAGATTGGACTTTGGTCGTTGGTTGGAAGAAGTGACAGTTACACAAGAAACTCAGTCTCCTAATAGAAAGAACAGAAGACAGTGATCTTCCAACTATGTTTATATAAAGAAATAATAAAAATAATAAAATTGAGAAAAATCAAAAGCCTGTTCCCTTTCTACTCTATGAAGTAATGTGGTATCTATTATCAACAGCTTTTGTGGACTGTAAAGAGTTAATTCAGACAACCAATTTCAGTTCATGAAAATTTTTCTTCTTCTCAATGACTGAGAATCTGTACTTCCGGATTTGTTTTGGAGTATAAGTTTGAGAAATAATATTAGACATGCGTATTATGGAGACAACCCTTGATGCCAATTCTCTCTGTCTTTCCAGCTGACTGTTCTTTGTCTGATTGACTTTGAGTGTTGAAACGCTCTGATTTATCAAAGTTTGCCATACTGCAGAAGGGGTCTGACGGGTTTTGGGGCTACACAAGTTCTCTGTTAACTTCTCCCCAGTTTACCCCAACCTCTCTTAGACTTCACCAATTGCCAACACTCAACCAAAGAGGAGTCTATGAGGAATCTATCCTCCTACCCTCTTAATAATGTTTTCCAAATAAGGAACCTTAGTTCCTCATTGTTGTTTAACCAGATGACTCGGCCTATTTTGAAAACATTATACTTTAAGATAATTATCATTATCAGCTTGATGAATTGTACTATTCTAGCATTCATAGCCAGCATATTTATCAACACTTTCCATTGTTTCTTGAAACAACACTTAATATTTTGTTTTTATCATAACAATTCACAATCTGGACATCCCTATTTTCACAAACATTTTATTTTTTCCAAGGACATTGTTCTTGCCATGACATACAATGGGTTCGTTAGTCACAATGGAAATCCACTTATTTATGATAAATTTTTCGTTATTTTCTCAAAACATTTTATCGTAAAACATTTCACTAGTACACTTTACACATCTGAAGCTTTAGATAAACAATCACATTTTCATTTTTCTCAATTCGGTCACACCTAGGCCCTTAAATAAATCATTTAGTCCCATTGTGTTTAATTTTGGTTATTTCTCCTGCCAAAATTTGAGACTTTGCCTTTTTCAACACAACCGATATTTCTTCTAAACAATTTAAGTACAGAATTTATTTTGTCTGTTAACTTTCCCAAGGGCTAATAACATAAACTTTTGGATTAACCCTTTTTTCTTTCTGTATCATCTATTTCATCACAAGACAGCTCATGGTTGAGAGGTAGAGATAGGTCAGTAACTGTATGAGGCTCGCTAAAGTTGAAAGCAAGTATAGTCCTAGAGGAAGGAAAAATGTTAGCCTTGCGAAGGCTCTGTAGTTGAAAAATTTATAGAAGCTAAGATGATTAAATGTCTTGAGATAATGCAGAGAAGTGTGAAGAAAAGTTGAAAATGGGTATGATCACAGAAGGAAAAAGAGATGCCTTGCAAAGGCCTCATAGTTTGAAAACATATAGAAGCTGAGATGATTAGATGTTTTGAGCTGACCTGTACCAGTCTTGAGAAAGAAGAACAAAGAAGCGGAAATGATTAAATATTTGAGTTGGCCCAGTACCAGCTTCATGAAAGCAGAATGAAGTAGAAGCAGTCCACTGAAGATTCCATATGTCCCTCTGTGTGTATATCTTAGCTGTTCCAGACTCTCTCCCTCATGCAACTAATTTTGTATATTTCCTAATAAGGTAATCCAAGTAGAAGGAGAGATTTATTGAGAAACAAAGTTGACACTATAGCGTTTCGGTTCTACTGAACCATCATCAAGACTATGAGGGGTTATATTAGTGATGTTAACGATGGATGTGTAAAAAGTGTAAAGAATATATAAAAACTTTGGAAAATATCTATAACAAGAAAAAGTTGGCTGTTTATGACAAGAGAAGTTGGCTGTTTGATCAATGAATCAGCGTTTGTTGTTTTAAACGACATCACCTGACCTATTAGAAACATTGTGCAGAATCCACATTCTGTACGTTCATTTAGAAAAATTTCAAATCATTCCTTGTTTTCGACGAAGTTCAAATTCTATAGGTCTGGGATTTTTTTTTTTTTTTTAATTATTAGAATTTGAACTTTGTCGATTTTCTCTACATCATAGTCATTCCTATTCTTGTCCCCCTTAAATTTATTTTTATCAGTACTTCAATTAGGGCAGTCACCATCCTTTTTTAGGCTTGAAATTCTCAGTTTCAAAGTTTTGTTTAACTATTGTAACTAAAGACGATAAAAAATTGTAAGATGAACAAAATAAACTAAAACCAAAGTAATCAAAATAAAGATGAAGATATTAATCTGAATAACTCTTGGAAAAATAAGCTTTATTCTTCTTGAGTCTACAGCTCAAAGATCACTGAGCTTATCTGAATACAAGCTGAATGAGTCTTGTAGATTCTTCAAACACACACACACACATATATATTTCTAAAACTCCCAAGTAAAGAGAACCTGCTTGCCTTAAGAAATCAATAATCTATTCCTGGTCTCAGGCAATAACTAATGGTATTTGAAGTAAAATTATGACAGTGTCAGCCACTGAGAAGGTCTGTGATATCTCTTTTACTGGTCCCATAACCTGCTTTGGTCATGAGGGTGGTACTTATGTGGTGCATCTGGGGTGAAAATAGCCTGTTGAAATACATCCCTCTTCAGGTCTCCAATTGATTAAAATCCAGTTTTCATTTTTGTAGACCAGTTATCTTACTAAAAATAAAGAGCCCAGCCTCCCCATAACTGGAAGTAGAATAGTTGGATTCATGCCTTTCCCAAGTGTATTGGTACTATATGAAATTCAAACTGCTTTGTTTAGGATTTGAAATTGGGTAAACTTGTCAAGTTTGTACAACAATGACTGTTAAGGCAAAACTGTCAGCCCCAGAGGCTGAAAAAAAATTAAATGCTACATATGTATTATATCTTTTAAAAGTATAAAAATATCTACATAAAGAAGAGTGCTACATTTTTTCAGCTTCCTTTGATCTGTCAGTGATGTGCAAGGATGAAAATGTATGTGTGTTCTGATCAGGATGAAAAAATTGCACGAGTTCTGTTTTGGATGAAAATGGTGCATGTGTGTTCTGCTTTGGATGAAAATATTGCATGTGTGTTCTGCTTTGAATGAAAATATTGCAAGTGTGTTCCACTCAGCATGAAAGTGTTACATGTGTGTCTTGTTCAGCATGGAAATATTGAATATATGCTCGGCATGAAAATGTTGCATGTGTGTTCTGCTCAACAAGAAAATATTGCATGTGTGTTCTGCTCAGGATAAAAATGTTGCATGCATGTTCCATTTAGGATGAAAATATTGCATGTGTGTTCTGCTCAGGATAAAAATGTTGCATGTGTGTTCCATTTAGGATGAAAATATTGCATGTGTGTTCTGCTCAGGATAAAAATGTTGCATGTGTGTTCCATTTAGGATGAAAATATTGCATGTGTGTTCTGCTCAGGATAAAAATGTTGCATGTGTGTTCCATTTAGGATGAAAATATTGCATGTGTGTTCTGCTCAGGATAAAAATGTTGCATGTGTGTTCCATTTAGGATGAAAATATTGCATGTGTGTTCTGCTCAGGATAAAAATGTTGCATGTGTGTTCCGCTCAACAAGAAAATGCTGCAAGTGTGTCCTGCTTTGGATGAAAATATTGCATCTATGTCCCAATCAGGATGAAAATGTTGCATGTGTGATCTTCTTGGGATAAAAAATATTGTATGTGTGTTCTGCTCAGGATAAAAATGTTGCATATGTACTACGCACTGGATGAAAATGTTGTATATTTGTTCTGCTCCAGATGAAAATTTTGCACATGTGTTTAGCTTTGGATAAAAATGTTGCATATGTGTTCTGCTTAAGATGAAAATGTTGCATGCTTGTTCTGTTTGGGTTAAAAATGTTGTATGTTTGTTCTGCTTAAAATGAAAATGATGGTTGTGTCTTCTGCTTTGGATGAAAATATTGCACGTGTGTTCTGCTTAGGATGAAAATTTTGTATGTCGGTTCTGATTTGGATGAAAATGTTGCATGTGTGTTCTGCTTAGGATGAAAATGTTGTATGTTTGTTCTACTTTGAATGAAAAACTTGCATGAGTCTTCTGCTTTGGATGAAAATATTGAACATGTGTTTTGCTTAAGATGAAAATGTTGCATGTGTGTTCCACTAAGCATCAAAATGTTGCACATGTTCTGCATTGGATGAAAATGTTGCATGTGTGTTCTGCTTAAGATGAAAATGTTGGTTGTCTTCTGCTTTGGAAGAAAATATTGCACGTTTGAAAATGGGTGTTCTGCTTTAGATGAAAATATTGCATGAGCATTATGCTTTGGGGGAAAATACTGAATGTGTTCTGCTTAGGATGAAAATGTTGCATGTGCGTTCTGCTCAGGATGAAAAAATTGCATGTGTGTTCTGCTTTGGATGAAAATATTGAATGTGTGTTCAGCTGAGGATGAAAGTATTGTATGTGTGTTCTTTGGATGAAAATATTGAATGTGTTCTGTTTAGGATGAAAATGTTGCACGTCTTTTGCTTAGGATGAAAATGTTGCATGTGTTCTGCTTAGGATGAAATTGTTGCATGTGTGTTTTGCTCAGGATGAAAATTTTGAATGTCTGCTCTGCTTTAGATGTCATTTAATTTTTTTTAATACACAGTTGTATATGAAGTATTCCTATCTAATACAAATACTTTAAAAAGAGATCTATTTGAATCATAGATGGGCCCCAGAAGTTACAACTACCCTGGCTCAGAATGACGCTTGGAATTTTGGCAGTAAGTTTTTGAATGAAGAATTATTTTTAAAGGATTTCAAGTAAAAAAAAAAAAAAAAAAAAAAAGAAAAAAAAAAAAGGATGGATAATCTTTCCTTCTATATTTTAAAAATATATTTTGTTTAAATGTTTTCAGCTGAACTATTTTTTTAAAATTTCGTTTACCAAATACAAATGAGTAAAATATTTTTGTACATAAAATTTATGAAACATTATATTTGCCATTTTGCTCTATTTTCTTTTAAACAACTTCCTAAGTCCTTCCACCTAGAATTGCTCAAGGTATCTCTTGCGGTTTTCCAATTTTAAGGGTGTTTGTATTAAGTGAATTTTACGTAGAATAAAATAAATGGAAATCTAAAGGGTGGAATACCTTATATAGTACAAAAATGAAAACTTCCTAACCAAGATGTAATAATTCTACCTGTTTATCTAAGAAACATGTGGTCTGGAGTTGCTTAGAGAATATTATGTCATCTCTCTTTATTCCAGGCACTTTTCATAGTGATTTTCAATTGAACTAATTTGGAGTGGTACTTTTTAACTAATTGCTTTGTTTACCAGAAGGAACTCATGGCAGACAACTCCTTTTTTTATCTCAATCATCTTGTTTAGTTGAATACTTGTTAATGGTGGGCCATTTTACTTCCTTAATGATTTCTTTCATTCCATGTTATTTTGGTATCGACTTTTCATAATTTGTCACAGTTAAAACAACTCACACAGCAATGGAAATACCATAGTTTTCTCCCTCCTAATCTGGAATCCATACTAAATGATTATCAATCAAGAGCAAATGATTTTCCATGCTTTATTTGGGTATTTTGAAAATTTTGGCTTATCTCCCATGTTGTATAATATTGATTATTGTCATTATTTGTTTGTTATGCCTCTTCCTTATTTTCCTACCTTTTCACATCAACCTCAAAAAAAAAAAAAGAAAAAAAAAAAGAAGAACCTTAGCACAGAAATATACACTATTAGTTATTAATACATCTGTATACAGATAAAATTCTGTTAAGTAATTCACCTAGTAATTTCTAAAAATGGTTGTATGCTAGTCAACATAACACCAAAGTACCCCAAGCACAAAAAAATTGCAACATTTTGTTTTGTCAGGTTGGGTCTACTCAACATCATACTAAAAGATGGACAAGATTGTAGTATGCAGCCACTTCTACACTAAAATGGGAGAATATGTGTGGTAGTAAATCCACGGCGTATGGAAACCAATACCTCAAAGAAAAGCTGCTAAGTTGATATAGAAACTCTATATTCGTGACTGAAGGCCTTAGTGGCGTCAAAAACATAGTGATATTTAGGAAAAAAACCTGTGACATTCTTTGTGAATACTACAATTCACTTCGGGAGGACGATGAGGAAGCACAGAAACGAGCAATTCTCCAAACCTCATCAAAACTGATATCCAGAATGCTCCAGTCATAAATGATGAGGATGAGGAGGAGGAAGTGCAAACAACTTTGAAAAAACATTATGATTTATGGGAATCGGGGTGGGGTAGGGGTAACCATAGATATGGTATAAGGGGTGTTTCAACATCACTGGCAACCATTTCATGTGAAAGATTGACCATGAAAACATAGGTAAAAATGCAAGATTTATTGGCTTATTATGAAAACTGACAGAGTTGGTGTTTTAAAATGTAATGGAAAATGACTTGTAAGTCAAAAATGTTCAACTTTGAAATTTGAAACTTTCCCATACTACAATCTTGTCCATCTTTTAGTATGAAGTTGAGTAGACCCAACCTGATATAAAACCATAAAAAAACAAAATGTTGCAATTTTTTTTTGTGTCAGTTGGTGCATGGACCCGTCTACTGCTTAAATTCTTGCTACCATTTATTTCTGAAATCATCCAATCCAATTTTAATTTCTTCTTACACTATTGCTGTTATTTGCCAAAAATATATTACTCTATTAGCAAAAAATCTAATTGGTTAATAGATCTAATTTTTTAAAATCTGCCTTGACAGTAAATTTCCAGTTCTTGATTTGATCACAGTCATCCTGAATGGCTTTACACAGCATCATATTCAGTGAGGAATTTCCAACATGAAACTTTGTAAACTACTTAAGAGATATCTAACTTCTGCTTTT
Organism: Sepioteuthis lessoniana; assembly: GCA_963585895.1. NCBI lineage: Eukaryota > Metazoa > Mollusca > Cephalopoda > Myopsida > Loliginidae > Sepioteuthis > Sepioteuthis lessoniana. The sequence continues at coordinate 19,477 of CAUZXS010000468.1, forward strand.
ATAAATTGCACAAATCTATTTTTACACTTGGAGTAATCTTTTTACTTTTCTTAAAATAAAGCATATATTGATAGTTTTGTTTATTTTCTTTCATCTTCAATGTTGGAATCATCAGAGGAAAATATATACAGTTCCATTGAATACAAATAATTTTAAAACAGATCTATTTGACCCATAGATGGGACCCTAACAGGTACTACTAAGTAAAAGTAAGTTGGTGACTGTAGTCAAGGGAGATCTGAAAGCTCCCTTTTCAATAGCTACTGCACCAAGGTGTAGGGAAGGGTGCTACTTCTTTCCCAGGATTGCTCCACTTTACCTTTGATCCATACCTATAATGCTGAGTGTTAAGCAAGTAGGCATCAAGTACCATTTTTTGAGTCTTTGGTATAACTTGAGCTGGGATTGAACCCTAATCTCCTGGGCCATTGGCGAACACTCTAAACCCTAGGCCAATGGACAGGTACAACTACTCTGGGTTAAAATAGACCAGGGAGTAATGGCAACAAAGGGTTGACTCTACAATTCCCAAAACTGTAGCTTCAACATTTTCAGATGAAATTGAGTGTCATAACAAAGACACCCCAATTTTTTTTGGGGGGGGGAAGAGTTAATCCCCTCTGCAGGGGGATACAGTTAGCATATTCTAAGCCCCACCAGCAGAGGACTTTTTTTTGGTGGGTGTCTTACTCCACTGCAGGGGATAAAGTCCTACCAACAGGATTGACAAAATATGAAAAATGAAGCTTAAAATGGCCACATTTCTTTTTTTGATGAGAAATTTCATAATATAACAAAATTTTACTTTATTATCAAAGACACACACTTGATTTGAATTATTTGAAAACAACCCTTGTATGTTTCACCATTAGCAATTTTAGGTTTGTTGCTGGACAAAGGTCTTTTCCCATTCCTTCTATGACAATCCTGATTATCAGCAAATTTCATCTATCAAGTTGTCAGTTTTTTTCCTTACTGTTTTGTCATTTCTTGGCTACCTTTAATGTTTAACACCATCTGTTATTCTTCTTTCTAGCTATGTCCTATTCTCTTTTACATTTTTTGGTTTAATAACTTTGTATGTTTAAATTAAGAATACTTTTAAAAAAAAAAAGAAAAAGAAAAGAAAGATTAAAAGATTTATCAAGAATCAAAGTGCAATTATTTAAGATCTCATATATCAAATACTGGTTTTCAGAGAATCAGTTTCTAATGCAAATAATAAAACTAATACAGAATGTTGTAAGTCAATTTTGCTTAGAACACACACACACACACACACACACACACACACACACACACAGGTACATTCTCTATTAATTTTGAGTTTCAATCACAGAAAACGTTTTCTTTATTTTATCAGACTAAATTAAAGGTAAAAGAAAAGAAGGAATATGAATAAACAATCTGAATAATTTTATTCATTGTGAATTTGTTCACATATGATTTACTCATAAAATGCTTGACCAATTTTTGTTGTTCAGAGAAACTTTAAAGTGAAATTATCCAGGAATGCTGTGAATAAGGAAATAGATGAATGAATGCCTTTATATTTTGGTGATAAAACCTTCTACCAAGAAGAAAAAAAGGTTGTCATCAGAAATGAAGACATCATGTGGCAGCAATTCTAATCTTCAAGCATTCTTTTAAGAAGCATTGCAGGATGGAAAAGCAATGATTTCTTTTCTTGATGGTTTCTGCCTGCACCAAAGATGAAAATAGAGATAGTACAAGCAACAATCAGGTATCCTCACTCAAATAGAAGAGGAAACGATAAAAAAGGTGAAAACATCTACATAATCAATTTAAATTTTGTTGTTGCCTTCAATTTCTACAATCACTTCTTCAAGTTCTTTCTTTGAGCACATTTGGAAGTTGTTTTCTCGGGTGACTGTTGCCATCTACAAAAAAGATATACCAAATAAGAAATATTTTAAAATGAATAAAAATACATAAAGATCAAGTTGTTTATGTAATGCAGGAAAGAGGAGAGGAGTTAAGAGACTAAATTCAGTTAAAGAATTTATTAACTTGATTGATTTTATATAAATAAAAACTGAACCAAAAAGTTCTGGTAATATAAAAACCTAAAATTTTAGCCTGCCATTCAGTTTACAAATCATCATCAATATAAAAATATCTTATTTCATTCACTCAATACCACTGAATAAAAGTAAATACTGTTAAAGAAGAAACATTTTTGGGAAATGGATCAAAATAATATTTTTGTATAGATTCATATTTTTGTTATTAATGTAAGAAATAGACAATTCTAAATAATGCATTTATTGTGCAAGTATAAACACTTATTAAAAATACAAACATAATTATAATAGAAGGAAGGAGGAAGAGATTTAGGAAAAATTAATTTTTCTTTTTGATAGAATCATTTTTAGTTTTAATTCTAAAGAAAAGATTACAAAGTCAAAAGAATACAGGCAAAATTTAGACTACTCATTTTTTTCTATTTTCATTTAGTCTAATATTAACATTTTATAATTCTTTAAAAAGAAAATATCTGATAAATTTAATGAATAAACTATTTCATATGTGAAAATTAATGAGTTTTCATTTATATTAGAATCAAATAATATAGGATTAAAAAATTGCAAATGACAAAGATCAAAGAGTAATTAAATTTCCACTGATAAATTAAATTTATCAAAAAAAAAAAACCCCTAAAAACAGTTTCTTATGATATAGTTAAGTTACATATAAAAAAATTAACTGTAAAACTATAGATTTAAAAACAACTGTGCATGTAAGTCATTAAATGAATAAAAAATTAACAGATTTGACAGTCGCAAATATGTGAATAAGATGATAGGATTAACCACTAATCATGGGCACCAAATGTGAAAAGGTTGATTGCCACACTCTTTGGGCTTTTGGTCATAGGTCCAATGTGATAATAGTTGATCAGCTCACTGGTTTGTCAGCAGTGAGTCAAGTCATGATCCATCAATTACCTCTTCACCTACACTGTGTTAATTTTAGATCTGAATAAGGTCCTTGATGGAACTGGTAACAACTTCATGATGATCACTAGTCACAATTAAAATAAATGTAGACCATTCAACAAAATGATGAAAAACAATGAAAAAGTGTTTATTCTGGTTTGGAGTTACAGGCTTTGGTAAACCCATCTATGAAACTATAGTTTTTTTTTTTTTAACTTCAAACATTGTGGTTGTTCAAACAAAAATATCTTTCAGTTCAATAAAGATGGAGTTTTAATAGTGGTAATAATAAGCAGCAATTATCAAGTTGTCACTGATCTGAGACAATTAGTTATTCACACTCCTTGCTTCTCAATGTAATTTCTTAAGTGCAGGAAATTTCATTTTTGTCTATGTCTGTTACATGGTTAACATGGGCTGTGACACTCCAACTGTCTCCTTCAAATCCTATCTCAAACAACTTTTGTCAGAAGTGTGTCTTACTGGGCACAACTTTACTGGTTAGAGTTCTAAAAATGACCAATTATCTCCAACAGTAGCTCCATGGCTTTGTCCACCCGTTTTTATAGAATTTTCTTTCTCTCCAAGGAACTTCTGATTGTCTTATGCTTGACACCTTTGAATTACCATCGGTTAGATTCCTCTTCTTACCATTTTAATGGTACACATTTCTGTTTGGTCTTTCTTGCTTGGTTTGTGCCTGGTACTCTCATATTCCTGTTGGTCTGGCTTCTCTCACTGTTACTACTAGTGATGCAACTTGATAGCTCTCTTGAAATATCTCCAACCAAATTATTTTTTTTTTCACATTCCTTTCCTTCATCTTCAACTGACCCCCTTTTATCTGTCTATAAATGTGCAGAAATGTACTCTTATTCGGTAAGATCTGGAAATTTTCAGTTGTCAATTGGGTCAAAGGTGTCATTCTGCTTCATTTAGAAACACCTTCCTAATTAATAAAATGTTTAAACTGATTCATTGATATTAACCACTGTTAATATTCTGTTGGGGATTTACTAAGTAAGGACCATTCATAGTGCTACAAATTAATAATGGAAACACAGTTTATGTTAGAGCATTTGCAGAGAGCTGTAAAAAGCAACAATTTGGCCATCCTGTTTCCTTTGCCAAAGACTGATAGTTAGCAAACTCATCTGACAGATCGATAAAAACCTGCATCAGACTATACCTAAATACATTTCCCTCTTTTAAGTGTTAGGTCACAAGAGTAAACGGAAATATTCATCACTTGAGGACACATAGCGTAACGGTTATAGGTGCTGGTTCCCAAAGCTTCTAAGGAGACAATCATCTGGTGGTTGCAGGTTCAATCCTGACTGCAGGCGAATAACAATACAGGAATACTTAACACTTGTACCTGCTAACAGAATCAGAACAGGTGACCACCGTGAATTCAATAAAGGACATAGTTCAAAGTTGCGTGAAGGTTCCTGAGTTTGACAAACACCTGAAGAAGGCTGGAGGACATATTGGCCGAAACGTTGTGGAAATAATAAAGATGAAGACAATAGTCCGAAAACCCTTAATGATAAAAAACTTGAGGAATAATTAAAACTTATTTGATTTGATAAAAATAAAATCTCAATAAAACTAATATTTCAGAAAACTTGATCTATTAAGCAAATTTTACAATTGGAATATACAAATGTACTTACCTCAACATTAGTGGGATCCAGCTTTTCTTCCATGACTTGTTTCAAAATTGTTAGTGCTTGTTTTCTTGCTTCATCCAGAGTCATAGACTACAAATCAAAAAATAAAATATGGTTTTAAAATTCTTTTGGACAGTTTACAATCCAAAGAGCTAAAATTGTAGAGGAAGATGATTTCAATGAATTCTGATTAAAGCAATATTGGGAATTACTTTCATATTCCTCTGCTGACGTCTGTCAATGATTTTATCTGCAAAATCTATAATACAATAAACAAATGAACTTCATACAAATCTAATAAACTGAATAATGTGCACAAAAGGAAAAAATCTTATTCAAGGGAGTAAACTCAGTTTTGCAGCTTCAAAGTGACCAGATTTTAAGAATGCATTAATCTTTCTTCAGTTGGTCTTTTATAAATATCTTTTGATACATATCCTAGTGGTCTGTAGAGTGTCACCATATAATATACACATTATGTTATATATACGAATTAATTATGATTGACAAAATGTAAATTATCTAAGTCCAGAAATTCATCTGAGTTTTTTCCCCACTAAAAACTTAAGGTACAAGGTTTTGTTAAAACAAGAACCAATAAAATGTTTATTTATACATAAAATTAAACTTATTATTCTATGTTTCTGCTTGTATCCATGATACAATTACATCATTACTTTATGTCAGTGCTATGAGATTAATTTTAAGATAAGGTTTTTATAAAAATTACACAACTTTCGGGAATTTAAAATTTCAAAAGTTGCTTTAAATGAACAATGTGTGTGTATATATATGTGTGTGTGTGCATATGCGTGTCATAATGCTTCCAGTGGACTCTCACCACACTTAACCTTATAGCATGTGTTACCTTCAAAAATTCAGACACATGATGCATTGATATGAGTGTTATTATGTCACAAGATGGCTGAAGTTTTATCAGAATATCAACTACCTCAATCTTGCAGAGTGTATTCAGGTCAAAATCAGCATCATCCTTTAGGGTGTTGTAATTTTATTTTCCATTAATATATTATGCAGCACCAGTGATAAATAGACATTTTTTAAAATCTAGTATAAAGGGAATGGCATTTAAAAGTGCTTAAGCCTTGATCTAATACCTAACTTGAAACAAGTCCATTTCCTCAATAACACTGGATTTAAACAAAGGTACATAACAACCATACAAGAAAAGCAATAATAAACCTTTGTACATAAATGTAAAAATCTAACAATTCTCAAAATATTATCCATAAATCCATAGCATATAGATTGTCTACAAATTTAAGTAACACTGATATTTTCAAAAGCAAAATCTATCTATGGAAATGCTTGGAGGAAAGTGGAATAAACAAATGGATAATGAATAACAAGAATAAACTAAATGGAAAATATGATGAAAATAGAAAAAAATAATTTGGTTTAATCCACCTTATAACATGGACATAGAAACAAATATTAACAAAATTTTCCTAAAATTGATTGATAAATATTTTATGAACTATGTCCTACGACATAAAAATTTCAATAAAAACATAAAAATTATTGCTGCACTCGATGAATGGTTAAGATAATCCAATGGAACTGCAAAGATAGATCTAACTAACCCTTAAACAACTAATATCTCACCACTAATGTAATATATAAAGCAATGGTCAATGAAGAGAACAGCAGTGAAAAAGTATATTTTGATGAAGTTGAAATGAAATGGAAAAAAACTTAGTACACCATAAAATTAGCTTCACTGACAGAAAATATATGAATTCCACCATGTTCATTAATCATGTATAGAATATTAAAGATAAAACAGACAAATTTTTGATTATAAAGTGGCAAATCATGAAAAAAGCAAGAGCTTGTAATGGAAGTGATAATTCTTGCAAATTATGTCTAGAAGAAAATTAGTCATCATGGATATGAATAACTTGCTAAACAAAAAACTAGTTTTGAAATGTAAACACCAGAAAAAGTTTCTTTGTAGTTTGGCCCCAGATCTAAAAAAAAAAAAATAAAAAATAAAAAAATCCAATAACTAAAAGAAAAAGCATTAATCTGTATCTAAAATGGAATGTACATTATTAATGTATATTTTAGATGCAGCATAATATTAACAATATGAATAGTGGTAAGAGTGAATTATTCACCTCCAAAATAACAGATATTTAAATTGTGTGCATGAACATTCTGTGAAGCCTTTATATAACACCTATTGGAATTTCAAGTAAACATCCAGTGAAGCCATACGATTCCCTCCTACACCATCTGAAAATATCTCCACAGGCTCGAAACCCTGAGTCATACTTGTAAGCCTAATGATTATAAAAGATTTTATTCATTTTCCCATAAATCACCTCAAATGAATTTACAAAGACAAAAAAATGAATTGTTAAAAAAGATGTAAAAAGAAAAATGTATTCATTTTTCAACTGTGAAAGGAAACTAATTGCTCACTTTATGATAAACATCTTGAAGTTTCTGCTGAGCACCCTCAGAACCTGATCCAATAGCTTTGGCGTCATACTGAATGAAAGTTCCAGAAGGATCCATGTGAAATCTACAAACAAGAAACAAATCTTATCAAATTAGATATTTTGTTGTCAAAAAGGATCTACTACTAATTTATTTGAAGGATTCTTTGTTGCTTTTAAAGAAAACGTACACAATAATGAAATTCATTCAGAAATAATAATAGTCACTGACTTTACGATCAATATTGTCTATCATGTGACATTTGTTCATAAGAATAGATGATACAATAAAAACATAAAATACATCCAAATTCCATTAACCAAATAAACACTAAAATGAATTGTCCATCTCACTTAACTGTTAAGACTGAAAAAGGATTCTGGAATAAGATGCTTTTCTACGATACAATCAACCTGGGTTGATGTTGAATCTGAAGATGATGAATGCAACATTTTTTTTAACTACTAAAGATTAAATATATGTTTTTTTTGTTTTTTTTTAAACTTACAATTGTGGTCCTTTGTCGTCAATACCAGCAAACAGCAATGCTACTCCAAATGGACGGCTCTAAAAACATAAGGAAGAAAGACTAGAAAATAGATGACAATGGAAAAAGGCATTTCTTTTTTAAATATTTTGTGTCGTGGAAGGTAGAAAGAAAACTTTTGATAGCATATGAGGCATACAATTCAAATGTTAAAGACAGTTAAAAATCAAAATAGGATGATTTTTTATTGACTTCTGAGCTGTAATCAGGTGCTAAATGATAAATTGTGGACTACAATAAAACATATTCATATAGTATATCTACATTCATCTATGTAATAAAAATGTGTGATAAGTCATTTTTTGAGAACTAAAATTTTATCTTTTTGCCAAAAGGAACATTTAAAGGTTATAAACTTCGTAGGTCTATCTTTATATTTTTTATATATATTTACAGCATTAAGTGTGTGGGCATGATTTTAGCTATATATAATACTATAGGGCTAGTTTATCACATCTAAAATTTGGGAGAGTTTTGTTTGCTTCAACATATAGGCTTTTTACTGGAGATGTTCAAAATACTCCTAGAGCAACTACCAAATCTTCATAATAGATTGGGTTGAGAATTTTCAGATACAATTTCCTTGCTGATTGGCACACAAAATTTTTGTGATTTAATTTTGATTGGATTTGTGTCCTGTATAATTCCAAGTGTTTTTCAATCTGCTTCTCAATTTGCGTGGGCTAAGTATTGTAAGATTTTATATTCTATCCTTAAATGTGGGATGAATGACAGTTTCATGTCAAATATTATTCCCAAGCATTCCACTACAAGGCTCTCTGTTCCTTCCAGTAGATGTCTTGGATCATTTTGTAATTTTGTTCTTTTGCAGAATTGCATGCTTTTGGAAATCTTGAATCCATTGTTTGTTGCCCATTTATTTATCATGTTTATTCATTGGTGCAGTTTTCCTTCTGTGATGTGGATATTTTTAGAACAATAACATATAGTGAAATCATCCATATAGAGATCCTTTTATATCTGCTGAGAGTTCTTTTGTAATGTTATTTATTTTAATATTAAACAAGTTCACAGACAATATGCTCCCTTGCTGAACTCCCTCTTCTTGGCTTTTTTGAATAGAGTAGATCTAATGTGAACCTAAAGTGTTCTGTTTGATAAGTTGCTTAAAAAGTCAAATAGTCTTCCTTTCCGTCCAAAGTCATATAGATCTTGCATAATCCTGTATTTCCAGGTAGTTTGATAAGCTTTTTCTAAGTCAAAGAATATGGTTGTTACATTTTCTTTTCTTATAAAAGCTTCCTTTATATAGTTTTCTTGCTGAACCAAAATGTCAATTCTGCTACTGTTGTTTTGTAGATCTGTCATTAAACTGGTTCCAGATACCAAATCAATTGCATATTCACCATTCTCTACATTGTTTTAGATGAACAACTTGTAAGTGATTGGTATATAGTTTCCAAGGTCAGAATTATTTTTTTATCTAAATTTTTTTTTTTTAATGGTTTTGGAATTGTTAATACAATTGTGTGTCTCCATAATTCTTGAAATTTCCAATTAATCCATGTAGTCAAAAATCTTTAAAAGAAACTTTAATGATGTTTTTGGGAGATGTTTCCATAAATCATAATAGATCTTGTCCGGTTCTGTGGATGTATTGAGTGAGTTTTAGATGGCGTCATCTAATTGAGAGAGAAAGAATGGTTTGTTGTATTTTTCCAAGTTTCTGGTTTTAAAGTTTAGCTTGTATTTCTCAACGTTTTCTTTTGTGGTTAAGAATTGTTGTTGGCAGTTTTTATTTGAGGAATTCGTTGAAAATGTTTTGGCTAATATGTTTGTTATGGCCTTTTTTTTATCAATTGCTACTTATAGTAATGAGTCTTATTGGTATGAGTTGATATTTACAGGATATTTTTCTGATTATTTTCCTAATTGTTTTTGGTTTGGAAGAAGAGTTAAGTCTTCGGACATATTCTTGCCAACATTTCTTTTTGGTTTCTTTAACTGTTTTTCAAGTCTTTACTCTATGTTGTTCGTAGTTGGTTCCTTGGTAAGTTTTCTTAATGAGGATTTTTGAAGTCTTAAGTTCAAACAAAAATGGAATTGAGCAACTAACATCTTTTCAGGAAGGAACTGAGTGCTTTTCTTTAATTTCCAATAAATACAACTACTTAGAAACCATTTTCAAGTTCTAAGAAACTAATACCGATTATGTTAGTAAAAATAATCATATTTGAATTTGAAGCCACTAAAATCAAATTAATGCCAATTTTTTTTCAAGGACTGATGTGAAAAGTAATCAACAAGAAAGTTTTCTATTGATAACATGATGTAAAAAAAAAAAATTTTTTAAATAAATAAATGAATAAACTGAAGATTAATCTTTGGGGAAAAATACTGATTATCACTTACCATAGCACCTGGGTCAGCATCATCATCTCCAAAAGCAAGAGCAAGATTGCTAACAGCCTGAGTGACACTCTCAACACTCATTTTTTCGTTATATGTAAACCAATGATTCTAAAAAAAGAAAAATAATTTCATGAATGTATCCAATGCATTTTCATAATATATATATATATATATATATCTTCCTTGGGTATTCTCATATGTTTACACAGATGGTGCACTGATATGAATGTTATGCCATAAGATGGTAAAAGGCTTTTATAATCTTGACAGAATATCTACTACACGCTAATATGTACATAACTGTACTCAGGTCAAAATTGACATCATTCTTATTTTCCATCAGTATACTTGTTTAACTGACATGTAATATACTGTGTGTGTGTGTGTATATATATATATATATATATATATATATATATATATATATATATATACACACACACATACGAGGTGCATACAATAAGTTTCCAGACTTTTTTTCGTATGGGCACATTTATTGGTAGTACATGAAACTCTTGTTGCCTTCAAAGTAATCTCCTCTGGCTGCAATGCACTTGTACCATTTCCACAGCTTCTGGAAGGCCCCATGGAAGTCCTCTTGTGTGAGCACGTCAATGACCTTCGTCACAGCCTCTTTCATCTCCTCAATTGTCTCATAACGACAGCCTCTGAGCTTAGGGAATAACCAAAAGTCACAGGGAGCAGGTCTGGACTATAATGAGGGTGATGAACATTCTTGATACCCACCTAGGTTAAATAGTCTGTGACAAGGATGGAGTTGTGGATTGGTGCATTGTCCTGGTGAAAATGCCACTGACCCGATTTGAAGAGTGCTGGCCTCTTCCGACGGAATCTCTTCCTTAACTCCCTTAAAACCGCAACATAGTAACCCTAACCCTTTGGCCAATCAACTCTGGTGTATTGACTTTCTTACTCCTCCCACACCTCTCATCATCCCTCACAGACTCCCTGCCTTCCTTGAATCTCTTATGCCACTCAAAAACTGATGTTCGATTCATGCAAAATAGTCCAAAAGCACTCTGAAGCATTCCATATGTTACTGTGGCATTTTTTCCAAGTTTAAAACACAGTTTTATTGCATATCGTTCTTCTAAAGTGTCAGATTGCATTTTTGAAATTCACCAGCTGTGACAATCAGGCTTTAGTAGAGTGTATTCCAATTGCTGCTGTAGCTGTTCATTTGAAGCTGAAATCATAAAAATTGGTCAGTCATCTCATAAGATGTATAGCAATAATATACTGAATTTTCAAGAGTCTACAACAATTTTAAAAGCCCATACGAAACTTAATTTATGCACATTGTGTGTGTATATATATATATATATATATATATATATATATATATATACACACACACCCTCAGGCATTTGATATAAATGCAAAGTATTGAATAAAAGAAACAAAGTTCATTGGATTTCATTTAAAATGATAATACCCAATAAGAGAAATGTGTTTGTTAGTTTCCAGTGGTTGAAAGTATATCATGAAAAGAAAATAGGATTTAATTTTTGGGGAGATGTAATATCAAAAAAATCTTGCATTTAACACTGAGAAAATGGACATGTAGCAGGGGAAAATTTTTCTGGTTTTATTTAACTACAGCAGCAGTCAACAACGTCACCTACTAAATAACTGATCATGAAGTTAGACAGTTTTGACATCTTCAGTTTTTCAAAGTTGGACATACAAATTACCATATTGCCTAGTAATGGAGATGCTACTTTTTTTCTTTCTTTCTGAAATAAGCTACAAAAATTTAACTTGTGTTCTATAGGACAAAGGGTACCTAATATTTTTCAAAAATTTTGCAAACCAGAATAGGGGTGAGAGTATGTCTTTGAGGTCAGATCTTCCTTGACAGTGGGAAATATGGTAATCTATTAGTTTAGTATGTGAAAGAAGAGGTGGGGTGTGTGTGTAGATAGTATGCCTTGTCAGTAACAGAAAGAAAAGAGTCTCTCGTAACTGAACACGTGGAATCAATTTCAAGTGCTGTTGCTGTGTCGTCTTCTTTTCTACGCTGAAAATATTCCTTTTTGCCTGTAACAATCTTCTCTAGCAGTCCTACGCCTAAGCTCGTCTCTTGTCGTGTTGCCAAGACTCTGAACGCCTCTGTCCTAGGTGCATTCAGGCAGGACTTAAATAATCATACCAAAATGCTACATCCGGCTCAATCGCACGATGTGGTAATTTACATGTGCGCCAGGACGTAGGTAGTCCTGACGTCAAACATGATTCACAAGCGGGAGGATGTGAGTTCGATCTCCCCAGACATATTCGTGCACGCTTTGAGCTACCACGTGCGTAATTTCTCTCGCCACAGTATGATCTAATGTTAAGAAAACAAAAAGTCAGGTAACTGAACATAAAATTTGTTTCTAAATTAGGAATCAAGCCAAAAGAACATACCTGGGCTTCCACTCGAGCTCTGTCAATCATAGTTCTGGAATCTGCAACCAACCCACTCATGGCACAACCTGGGATAAAAAAAACCAAAAACACAAATATGTGTGTGAGTATGTATCCAATTTTGAACAATTGCAATAAAAGCCATTATCATTTACAAGGATGGTCTTGATTTCAGAATTCTTATCCCAAGAGTAAAAATCCATGACAAATTTTTTAAAAACCTAATTATAGAAAAAAATCATATTAAGATAATTAAACATCAATTTAAATATGTTCCATTTGTGGTGGTGGTGGTAGTGGGGGAACACCCAGAATATTCTTCTAAAAATAAAATTGCTGAAATAATGCCATCAGTAGAATGAAATTTCATTTAAAAATAATTCTATATCTAATTGAAAATAACAGGCAAGGGTTTAGGTTTTTTTTCTGCTTTTGTTGAGTGGCAAACAAGATGTTGCAACTATGATTGAAAGTACCTGTACGTGGACTACATTAACAAACACTTTGGTCTGCAACAACAGTTATGACATCTTGTTTGCCAACAAAAGCTGAATAAAAAGCTAAACATTAAATCCTTGTCTTATTTTCAATAAAATATACCTACAAGAGAACCTGCTACCCAAATACACTATATATATATATATATATATATATATGGAAGAGAAAGAAATTGACCAAAAATTATCTCCAATCTGAGGACATTCATAAGAGTAAATTCAACATTAACTTATTCTTGAAGGGAGATTAAGAAAGCAATTAAAATAAAAAGATATTAATTACGAGTTAATTAGTATATATTTGTAAATAAATCAATTCTAATAAGAAGGAAAAGAGGAGTAATGTTTTCATTTGTGAAGTTTTCAGTTTGCACAAGGATACAAAAAAAGCCACAATAAAATTGGTAGAGGTTTTAATGCAACAATAACTCTTTGAATCCTAGTTATTTATAATTGACAATATTAAATATCAATCAGTAGGCATTGTTCATTGCTGACATTGCAATTTTTCCCCTTATAGCGTACCATTTTGTCAATGCCCACTTAGAAGCGGCAGCAGAATGCATACCAATTAAACAAAGAGCTAAACCTAGAGTCCCATGGGAGACATTAGCAGTTAGAAAAAAACGTGCAGACATGAAAACTGCTTCCAAATGCAATAGGAAAAACCCAACCAATACTCATGCCCTGAAACTTAAAAAGGCACAAATGAATTAGCTAACATATACCTAAAAGAGCAAACAGAATACATACAAAATCAGATCAATAAGATGAGAGACTCGGTTAAAGATAGACAATCTAGGATAGCATGGCAAACGGTAAACAAAGTAAGCAGAAAGAAGAGCACTGCAAAAGCTAAACTGAAAGTTACCACCCAAGAAGAATGAATACAACTATGGAAAGAACATTTCAAGAATTTACTTGGAAACACACCGAAAGTTACACATGAACCAATCATGAAAATTATTACTAAACAATTGGACATCAAACTAGAACAGTTTACGCGAGAAGAATTTGACTCAGTACAAAGAAAAATTAAAAATAGAAAAGCAGCAGAGCTTGATGAAATACCCCCAGAAGTATGGAAGACCAGGGAATTTGACAACATACTGCTCCGACATTGTAATGCCGTATATAATCGAAACACAATAGACAGATGAACAAAGGAATGCATCCTCCCCTTCCTTAAGAAGGATGACCTCAGATTAGCCAAGAACTACTGAGGTATAACCCTTACATCCATAGCAGCCAAGATATACAATGCTCTACTACGCAACTGCATAGAACCTAAAACTGAGAACATACTTAGGAAGACCCAAAATGGCTTTTGGAGAAAAAGATCCATGACGTTACGAATTTTGACTGTCAAATTCTTGAAGATGTACACGCAAAAAACCTAGAGGCAACAATATTATTTGTCGATTTTGCCTTTGACTCCATACACAGAGAAAAGATGGCACAAATACTACTTGCCTATGGCCTACCCAAAGAAACCACCGCAGCCATAATCATGCTATATAGAAACACAAAAGTAAAAGTCCGCTCCCCAGATGGAGACAGAAACTACTTCGACATTGTAGTAGGTATGCTGCAAGGAGACACATTAGCCCATACCTCTTTATCTTCTGTCTAGACTACGTGCTTAGAACATCTATTGATAAAATGAAAACAACGGTTTCAAGCTGACAAAGGAGAGAAGCAGAAGATACCCTGCACAAACAATTACGGATGTGGACTACGCCAATGACATAGCACTTCTGGCAAATACACCTGCCCAAGCTGAAACCCTGCTACATAGTCTGGAACAAGCAGCTGCAGGCATAGGCCTCCATGTCAACACACACAAGACAGAATACATGTGCTTTAATCAAAAAAGCAACATTTCCACACTAAACGGTAGTTCTCTGAAACTAGTGGACAAGTTCATCTACCTAGGAAGCAGTGTCTCATCAACTGAGACTGACATCAACATGTGACTAGCAAAGGCACGGACAGCTATTGATAGGCTATTGGTCATATGGAAGTCAGACCTGACCAATAAAATGAAACACAGTTTCTTCCAAGCAGCTGCTGTATGGATGCCTTGCATAGATGCTAACTAAATGTATGGAGAAAAAGCTTGACAGCAACTACACAAGAATGCTGTGAGCAATATTGAACAAGTCCTGGAGGAAGTACCCCACTAAACAGCAGCTCTATGGCCACTTACCACCCATCACGAAAACTATCCAAGTTAGATGAACCAGACATATGGGACACTGCTGGAGAAGTAGGGACAAATTCATAAGTGACATACTCCTGTGGACCCATTCATATGGATGAGCAAAGGCAGGACAACCTACATACAACAGCTCTGTGACGATACAGGATGTAGCCTTGAAGACCTACTGGAAGCGATGGGCGATAGAGAGGAGTGCTGGAATAGGGTCAGGGAGATCCCTGCAGGTGGCGCGACATGATGTGATAGCCTACCATACAACTGAAAAAGAGATTTTCTATAGAACTAGTATTGTAAATGCAAAGAAAATATGAGGTCTGTCTAGAAAGCAATAAGACAAATTATTTTTTAGGTTGCCAAGCTAAAAATCAGCAGATTGATGTTGACCTTGAACACATGTAAAACATTCAGTTCATGTTTGCCTCTCAGAATTAAAGCTCAGCTGAGAAATCTTGGAAAATTATAAATGAAAAATAAGAATATCAAACAGCATTATGTGATCAAATTCTATATCAAACTTCAAGACAATGTAAAAGAAACAAATTAAAACAGGCTTATGGAGATAGAGTTTTCTTGTGGCCATAGGATTTTAGGTGGTACAAAACATTTTTGGATGACTGAAAGATTGCGGGAGATGAATACCATTTTGATTTACCGGTCACTGTATGAACTGAGGAAAATGTAAGGAAATTGAAAACTCATCAGATATGATCAATGTTTGATGTTAAGAGAATGAATAGAGATGAATGAATGAATGACTCTTTGGCCCAAGAAGAATATTTCTACTTTCTCTCCAAATTTGTATCTTTGTAACAATTACAAAAAACAAAACAAAAAATATATCCAACTCTGTAGTTACTATTTAGGAACTGTTGAGAATATGCAATAGGTTATGATGAAGAAACTGAAAGCAGTGTCAGTTAAAGACTTCCAGCACTATGAAATAGTGAATATATATTATTGTTAATGAGTGGCTTTCAAAGGGAACTATTTGTAATAGAACATTTTTTCTATTACATAATCTCATTAGTTTCTATACATAAATTACACTAGAAAATATTGGCCTTCTTGTTTGTGATTTCTTAGAACTTTTTACAGCCCAGGTTTATCCTTTCATACTCTCTTAAAGTTGAAATTTATAATCTGAAATAATATTTATATTTTTTTACATAGATTTTTAGAGTAGACTGTAAAAAATATGAAATGAATAGTACCTTATTTATAGCCATCTATTTTAACAGATTATCATTTTTATTATAAGATAGCGTAGGATTTTTTTTTTTTAAATACCAATTTATGCACATAGTTACAAATCAGAAAATTTCTGAGCATATGAATATGTAATCTGTTAACTTTTTAAATGGTTTGTCTAACAAAATCTGGTACAAAGACTCTAATACAACTTTCAGCAAAATGAAGGAAAATCTACTTTTTGCAGAAAGAACTCATCACAGAAATAATTGAAACTTTAATGGAAATTCTGAGATAAAATTTTCAAAGGGTTAAGATATATGCCAAGAATATTTGATATAATAGATGATGTCACAAGATTTGTTTTTTGGTGATAGGAAAACTTACCTATATGAGAATCAACTTCAAGAATTTTCTCAATACTGGATGCTACAATAAGAGGACAAGTTACTCTCTTCTCTACAGCCAAAACAACACCTTCATTTGTCTGGATACCAATGGCTGTGGAGCCAAGCTGTCAAGAAACAAATAATATTTCAAGTCAAGTTGTATGCTCTAAAATCTTATAAGATCAAAATCTTTTAGTAAAACAGTATGCAGTTGACAGTATATAATTAACATATAATTAATTTTAAATAGACACTGTATATTAAGACAATATAATAATTGTCTTTAAGCAGACATAAGATTTTAACAATTTTTGATGTAAAAGCAATTTTATGTCACCTAAATAAAGGAGTGAGTTACTGCAAATGAAAATAATAGAAAAAACTTGTTTTGGTACAATAGTTCTCAAGTTTGGTTCATACAACATTTCATAAACTTTATCATTTTATGGAATGTGTTCCAAAATGGTACAAATGAAATAGAAAAGATGATATAACCTTAAATACCAATGACTTGTAATTTGTAAAAAAATATGAATTTCATTGGCACAAAACCTTTAGACAATTACCAGGTGAAATTAATAGGTATCACTAACTCAGCTTTTTAAGCTTCAACTTCACACCTTCTGACTTTCATAATAATAATCAAGTCTGTTATAACTAAGAAAGATAACTAAGTAAATAAAAGTATACTTTTATCATTACAATATCATATGAAATTAGGAGCACATGGCATAACAGTTATTGTTGTAGGAAATGGAATCAAGGACCCAAGTTCAAATGCTGGAGGAGGTTTTTTGAATTTCACTTTGCACTAATGCCCTTGGAGAAGGTATAAATCCATCTCTTCTCCCTTCATCCCAACTATGGATAACTAGTAGGGCAAAGTGGTCTCTTTAGTCTTAGTACAGCAACTAGTTGAGAAGACATAATGCAAACCAGCTGTACTCTAGTTAAAAACTGACCTTGATGACAGAAAGATTGGGTAAATATGTACAATTTCATATGAAAAGTTATTTCACCTTGATAGCTTCAATTGCATATTCTACTTGAAACAATCTGCCTTCAGGTGAAAAAGTGTTCACACCTCTGTCGTATTCGGATCTGGTAAGAAACATTTTATCTGAAAAACAAAATTTTACAAAACTGATAGAAATACAGATATAACTAATAGAAATAAGTTGGTTGGGTTTTATGGCATATCTACTCTTATAGATTATTTAATGCTAAATCCTATATATATATATATATATATATATATATATATATATATATATATATATACACACACACACACACAAGATATATATAATTTGTAAATGAACCATTTGTAGGTGACACTTTAAACAAGCCAGAGTTCCTTTGTTTGCACAGAGTTAAATGATTTCAAGTATTGCTATTTAACACTAATAATTCTATTCAATACGTCAAGTATTGCTATGTAACATCACCAATTCAATTTAACGAATCATTTGTTTGCCCACAGATGGGACCCTAACAGGTATTACCAGTCTTGATTAGAATGGCCCTGGGAGCAATGACAATGATCCTCAAAACTCCAGGACTGTAGCTTCACCATCAAATGGTTTAGTGTCATATCCAGGACACTTGTTGGGGGTGGGTCTTACTCTTCTGCAGAGATACAATCAGCATATCCTACAGCCCCAGCTGACTGGGCTGGATAGAAATAAATAAGTACTTGTAACAATATTTCATTTTAAATCAATTGACAATGGTACTTATAATTTTTTTACAATTAAGTAGAAGAGATTCATAATTTAAAAAATAAGTAATTATTCAATTTCGAATAGATAAGCAACGGATAAATAAGTTTCCTTTAACAATCACAAAAATAATCCAATCAATTTAGAGAATGAATATACATTTTCATATAGAAGTCTGTCTGCCTCTCTCATATATATATATATATATATATATATATATATATAAATAAAAAGCTGTTGGCATTAAGTTTGTAGTCTGTTCATATAAATTTGTAACGCTGAAATGAATTATATAAAATGAATTAAACAGAACTGCCATGATTAAAAAGTTTTAAAAAATGATACACTCTGAAGATAAATCCGTTTGTATCTAAGAAGAAATTTTAAAGTATTCTCAGCCTTGCACATTTTTTTAAGTGACCAGATGAAAAATTTATGTGATTAAAAATTAGTTTTTCCTCAAAATACTTAGTTTCAGCATTTTAGTAAGTTGCATATTAAATTTTTATTTCATTTTTTTTACAAACTTTCTATGAGAATAAACAGCAGATTAAAGATAAAAAATAATTATAGAATTCAAATATTGTACCAAACTTCAATTTTCAAAATAAGTTTGTCAATTTAAATTCTTCTGAATACAAATAATTTTTATAGAAATTTTCTCATGGAATAACAGATTTTATGATTAAGATTTTGTACAGAATTTTAGTTTTTAAAATAAGTCCATTGTTTTAAATTCTAAACTAAATTTCTTAGAAAATGAATGGATAGAGAATTTTCCAATATAACAGATAAACCTATAAATAGCATTTTTATGGGTTCTATGCTGCTGCTGCTAATAATAATAATCATCTTTAATGTCTATAAACTAGTATTATATATTAAAGTATGTGATGATTCAATAAATTAGTATCAAATCTAAAAATAGATATTTATGACAAAATTTCATTAGAAAATATCTATCAAAAAAGACCAATGATTTTCTGATTTTCAACAACTCAATTTTTTTAAATTTATTTTACAGGTTTTTTTTAATGGAAAATGATTTACTCCTAGGAAATTATATTTTATGAACTGACAATGTTAACTAAATATTTTTAAACAAATAAAAGATGCCCAAAGATATTCAGGTTCAAGAAGATAATTAAAATAATTCTATTGAAACATTTAATAAAACACTGAGTAAATGATGGGCGCTATATTTTGCTCAAGAGGTGACCTAAATAAATAGGATAAAATACAATACAAAAAGCTATTCAATAAATTAGCATAAATTAAGTTCTTGTTTTAAATAACCACAAATGGAAGGGGAGATAATTCTTTACTATAATATTTTTACAATATAAGACGTCATGAAACCTGTGGTCGCAGACAAGCTTCCATGCTATTAAATATATATAAAAACTAATATATATTTACTTATTACTATATATATATATATATATATATATATATATATATATATATATACACATAAAATAAATTTAAAACTTTTTTCTTTTATATGGTGTGTATGTATATATATATATATATATATATATATATATATATATAAGAATAAAAAGAACTTTGTATCAGTTAATTCTAAAACAAAGGATAAAATTAAGAAGCAATAAAGGATATCAGATTTTGTTGTGAATATTACTTGCTTAGTTTATCCATCCATTTATTACAGAAAACCAACATAAGAAATCATGACCTATAAAAACTAACTTCTACTTGGGGTTTTCTACCATAGAAAAATGTAGAAATCATTAACACAGTCATTTTTAGCACATAAATAACATAAATAAAAATAAAACTTTCTCCTTTGTTAAAGACATCAAATAATGATGTCTTTAAATAATAATGTACTATGATACTTTCAATTCTAGATTAGATACTTCAGTATGAAACTTAATAAATTGTAATGTTTGTTCTTATTCATCAAATGCTTTAATATCATTAATACATTAATGTTTTGATCAAAAGATTTGGAACACTTTACTAGAATAATTCAATAACATTAATGCCATTTCTAATGATACAAACTTAGTCTTTCAATAACAGAATTGATAAATCAGTAAATGATAGAAAAAATATTTGGAATAGTGCAGCTAAATTAATTCAAATTAGTAATTTCACTCAAAAATTCATTAAAAAAAATGTTCAAAACCAAGGCTTTATATTTAATGTGTATGTAAACAGGTTAGTTAAAGTTATAAAAATATATAACGATACTAAAAATACAAACAGAAGAGTGAAAATTGAACAAAAAACTAAGCAGGTTTTTGGTAAATTTTTAAGTCTTGGTAGGTCTAAATTGAATTGACATGAAAATCATATAGTTTTATATGACGTAAGCAACTTTTCAAACACAACTACCTACTATAAAAACAATTTTTTATATCAGAAGTTTCTCTTTCTTAGTAATGGCTGAAATATTATGATGACAAAATTTTATATACACATTAAACATTTTTTTCTACAAATATTTATGGTGGGTGCTAATAAAAAGAAGTAAAAGCCTGATTTCTACAAATGAGTTGAACATCTTTTTTTATGACTTGTCATAGAAAAAGATGCTCAACTCATTTGGACAGTAATATTGCAGATTAAAAGTCAGTAGAAATCAATATGCTGGTCAGTGATGATTTTGGCTGATCTTTTAAATAGGATATCTGTGCATTTGTCTTCCCTCTAACCTTATGATTTTCTGTCTGTTAGTAGACCACCTGTCCATCAAACTTAGGAATACAATTTATTTATACTATTTACACATCTCAATTATCCTAATATTGGTTATTATATTCACTATGTTTTGACTGCTGTACTCTCTGGCCTTCTTCAGATTTTTTTTTATCATAGCTGGTAACATTGAAGGAATTTTGAACCAAACCCTTTATTTAAACCATGTAAATAGACTGTTTTCATTTCACTGTCTTGAGATATCTTATATCAGTTAATTTACCTAAAGACACATGAAAGAAGGCTAAGGAGTACAGTGACCAAATAACAACACATCTCAGAAATTTAGATCGACTATCAATTTTGTAGGGATTAGGCTCTTACTTATTTTTATAAAAACCTACCATAGATATTTGTAGAAAAATAATGTCCAATGTATATATAAAATTTTATTTTCATTAATAGGAGGTGCCCGTGGTGTAATGGTTATCATCGTAGGAAATGGACATGGCGACATGAGGTCAAATCCTGGACGAGACTGATTGCATTTCATACGGCACTAATACCCTTGGGAAATGTATGAATCCAATTGTTCTCCCTCCAGCTATGGGTAAATAGTAGGGCAGACTAGGTTCTTCAGCCTTAGTGAGGCAACTGGTCTAGGAGAAGAAAACTCTGAATTCAAACCTATTAAACTCCGCTTAAAAATTGACCTTGTGTCATATCCTGCCCAAGTGGAGGGATTGGTAAATATATATATATAATTTTATTTTGTCATTATAATATTTCAGACATTACAAAGAAGTATTGGAGAAAAATCTGACATAAAAAAATCATTTGTTTCTACAGTAGATATTTGTGTTTAAAAAGTTGCTTACACCATATAAAACAATAAATATAATTTTCATTCGAATTTATTTAGACACCCCAAGTTTTTTTTTTTAATTTATCAAAAATCTGCTAATGATCTGTTTCAAAAACATTTTCAGTATTTGAGTACGAATGAATCTATTTATGAAATGGATATTTTGTAATAAAAGTTGATAAAAACAATTTTGTTAATTTTGAACACTAAAAATACTTATATTGTTATATCCCCAGGAAATTTAAATCAGTTGAAATTTTGTTTTAAACTTCAACAGGAGACAGAGAATATATCCAAAATTGAAAAGAAATTTCTTTATGCTTTAAATTAATTCATAAATATTTTTTCTCATCACTGTTGGTTACTTCTGAAATATTATTAAATAACTTAATAATCAAGAAATGTATAACTTTAAAAAAATCCAATGACCCATAGATTTAAAAAAAAAATAAAAACTTTTAATTTTTCATTATTATATACTGAAAATATGTAATTTGCATATATGGAAGATCATTAAGGAATGAGAAAAATGATTTATTTTGTCCGGATCATTCCATGTCAAGTGAAACAATTTTGGAAAAATGACCATCTCAACCAAAGATTTTGCTCTAACTTGGCTCATAGGTTCTTTTGGAAAATGAAATAAAGTTCTGTAAAATTTTAGCTCAGTACCTTTACTCATTCAGACAATACAGATCCAAGAACTAGGACTACTTTGTTCAGTTTAAAAATCTTTTTTTTTTTTAATTCTTAATATGCCACCATCCCCTAATGGGAACTTCTACGGCACAGATAATTTGTTTTCAGGTGAATGTTCGATATAAATTTCAAAAATGTTATTAGCCTACCTCTAAAAGATTTTTTTTTCAGAAAAAGATATCAAAGTGGGCTATAAATTTCATTGGCATTTATAGGAGACCATTTTTAAGTAATCATAACAAAATTCCAATACTGTATTCAAACAAAAGAATCAAACCAACAAAAATTCAAAAATGGCTTCCCAGAATACTGAAGGATTTTTGTAAGTTTTTTTTCCTGAAATGATATTTTCAAAATACATATAAAATGACCCTGAGAACAAATTTTCAGCACAGTGAAAGTTCCTGCAGTAAATTTATGGCAAATTGAAAATGGAAAAAATAATAAATCTATCACTTTAATGACAAGTCTTTGTTCTTGGATCCATAGTGCCTGAATGAGTAAGATACAGAAATTTAAATTTCAAACCCCAAAAAACCTGTCAGCAAAATTAGAGCAAAGTATGAGATGGTTGAGTGGAGATTATAGATCGACTTGACATGAAAGGATCCACCTAAAACCCACTTTAAGTATTTTCTACTTATCAGGACTAACTTTACACTTTTATCTTGCAAATAATACCAAAATTAAAACAAATTTTTGCCATATGTTTTAATGTCTTTTTAAAAGTGTGTGGAGGTTCCTATATTTCATGTAGCTAGTTTCAATCATATTTATCATTTTAAGAGTGGGGAAAATAATATGGTATTTACTTGTACATAACAAAAAGCTAATGAAATTAAAGGTTCACAATGATTCTATTCAAAATTTGCACTTGAAATAATTATTACTGTTAATAAAAACTACCAGCAACATAATTACATAAAATCATAATGCTTCTGAATTTTACCTAGGTAAATTCAATTCAACTCAACCTATTAAATGACATTTAATCAAACAGTTTATAATAAATATTACATATCTTCATACTGATTAACAAAGGGGTATAAAACTAAAAAGAATTGGTGACTATTAAGGAATGCTAAGAAATTTATACAATAAAAATGATGTCACAGCATATGTAAACCTATTTTTGGACTTAAACCAAAAGGATGACAGCATTATAAAACAAAATAGTTTATTTTTTAAAGTATAAAACTATTTCATAAAGTAGAATACATCTTTCTTCTTTTCTAGTATTTTTATAGAGTCAGTCTCATTTTGGTTTGTTTATTTAAATCAAAGCTAGTGTTTTCCAAATATAGAATTTGTTTTCAAACATTTTTAGACCCGGTCACTGACAAAGTATAATAGATATATGACTCATTGTGTAGATCACTCAAGAGATACAAATTCTGAACAAATACCATTAAAAAATAGCAACAGATAGAAAAATTTTAGTATGGACTAAAAGAACCCTTCCCTTCTACATAAAAAAACTGAGCATCTGGATGTTCTTTAATCAAAGTAAAGTAAATTTATTATTGATCCTAGTTTTCAGTAAAGCAATATTAAAAACTATATAATGCAAGTATTCCATAAAATTCTGAACATATATGAATATAATTGATTGTTTCGAAAATTCTAGGTAATAATTTCAAATAAAATTCTAAGCTTGAGGGATCAAATCATAATTTGAAAAGAAAATATCTTGACCAATTTATACCAGCAGTAAAAAGAAAACATTTTAAGGGGAAATAACTCAGTCCAGCTCATTAGCAATCTCAAATTACAGGTAAAATTTTCAATAGTATGCAATCTTTTTTGATTTAATTGGAATAATCTACCTTTTATATTTCATACTTGGTTTGTGGAAGACAAATAAATATAGAAATCATGACCATATAAGGAATAATTAAAGAAAGCAGCAACAGAATATTTTAAAAACTATTGTGCAATCATATTGCATAATTTGAATGCTGATAGTTTGCTTTTCTGTAAAACTCAAAAGGCCTAAATATCTACAGTCTTTGATTATGGAAAAACAAGTTTCTTGTAATGCTGTGAAATAAGATGAATTTATTTTTTTTTGTCATAAATTTTAGAAAAGATTAAGTTATGATCCCAGAGTTGATACAACTTAAAGATTTTTTTGTTCAAAAAGATATTTCAATGTTTACTATTTATTGATCAAATGAAAAGAAAATAGTACACTCTTATAATTCAGAAATGCGGAAGGGTTACTTTGAAGATAATAAGCCTTTGAGAATGGGAAAATAGGAAAAGAACTATTATAGTGAGTACTGAAATAAAACAAAATAACTTTCAAGTCATTGAATCTTCAATATCAACTTTTAGTTATCTTTTAAAGAAAGTTTCATCATAGTTACCAAAAATACCAAGTAAATATTTACTGATTGCTGTAAAACCTACAGATTATACTATTCTTTTCTTGAATTTACCAAAAGGGTTCCCATAGGTAATAGTTGGAAAGTTTTGCATTCAATCCAACTCATCCCAATTTCTTTCATAAAATAATTTAAGGTTACTGATTCATATACTCCCTTACAAATTTTACATGCATTACCATTCTATGATTACTGATTTTAAACACATCGCTTCCCGGCCTTTTGGCTGGGCTGTCTGGCATTCGTGCCGGATGGGCGATCAAAACCAAGAGCAGACCCGGGGCTGAATAGGCCCCCAGCTTCGGCTGGGCAACCTTCGGGTGGGCGAGCTGCTTTTCAGATCCTTATGCACGCCTTGTATAGCACTAGACCTCACGGTCTAGTTCAAGCTATATTCTGGCATACGTGCCTGGACCTAGATTTAGGTCCGTGATACGGCTTGACTCATTAGATCCACATTGCACTTAGTGGGTCAATGACTAGCAGGGCTCGAGTCTCGGCTCGTTCCCGACCTTCCCCTCCCCTTTATCCCCACTTTAATCGGCCTTCGGGCTTTTGACCTTGTGTCAAGTCCTGTCTGGTGGGAGGCAGTGACAAATATTACTGATTTTAAACACAAATAATTGAACACATTTTGATTTGTAAGTTCTCAACTCATTCTTAATTCTTGGAAGATTTGAAGAATAAGCATGATAAGGATCAAAAAAAAAAAAAAAAAAAAAAAAAGAAGAAAAAAAGATTGTTATATACAATGAATATTTGAAATTCTGAGATAAAGTACAATCATTATTTCAAAGATTATTTGAACTAATATACTAATTTTTCCTATCTTTTTGGCTGAGGTTTCTTTTTCAGTTTTTATGTTATCCTTATCATGTGATATACATCTATAGGGACAAATCAACAAAGGTACAGATAGTTGATCTTTTTGATCGAGTCAATCAGTTTCAAATAAACGATATTCATCAAAAGATTAAAGCAAGTTATTTATTCTGTAAAAGGTAAATTTAAAAAATTTTGGTCAACGTCGTAGTGATTCTTAAATCCCCCCCCCCAATATTCACTATTAAATGACTCGAGAAAAAACTAATTAAGAAAGGGGGAGGTAATTCAAAATTTTGCACATTTATCAAAAAGATTTCTTGACTGTCATATCTATTTTATTTATTTTGCCAAAATGTAAGTTATTGATGAAATCTGAAAATTGTTTTTAAGAGCAAAATTAAAAAGTTAAATTCAAAATTATTTCCGCTGTAAATGATCCACATTAAGAAATTTCAAGATTCAAAAATAAATCATTTACAAAGAGTAAATGAAGAGAATAATGAAATTTTACAATGTAAATTATCCGCATTTTATAAGTTTCTTAATTTAAATTATTATTATAAATACTAATGTTAAATTTTACCCTTTAACCCATCGGATTTTAGCAAAAACTAACAATCAGATTCTACTTTTTTTTTGGCGAATACATGTAAACAGCCTGAAAAAAAAATCATCTCTGGTCGTCAGTAATGCTTGCTGTATTCGCCAAGAAAAAAAGTAGAATCTGATTTTTAGTTTTCGTTAAAATCCGATGGGTTAAAGGGTAAAAATTTACCTAAATAATCAATTAACACTAATAATTGGAAAAATAAAATTAAGCAATTACTGTAAAACCTAGTTTCACATAGCAAATATCACTATAACCTTACTTTCTTCCGAAAGTGGTTTTATAGAATTAAATGTTTAAAATAGAATTTATATTTTGCAAACCCAGATAAGTAGGGAACACTAAATGTTTATGTCATTCAATAATCTTATCTTATAAACCGGTTAAATTTGCCATGTAAATTTAACCACAATTGCATTTAAAATAAACGATTATCATTTTAAGTTTACAAAAACTCAGTTTATATTTTACTTGCTTTCATTTTTCAAGAATATTTCCATGAAAATTGATTCTGATCTAAATTATTTAAATCCTACATTTACGCAGTAAAACAGATACTTAACGTCTCAATAGTTTTATCAATTATTTTAGAATATTTATTTACAACTAAAAATGAAGAGTGAGCTATAGTTTATAGATGAATTACTGGAAAGACAAAAAGCCTAGTCATACACGTTTATTTTTTTTACGTGCATTCACCGGGATTAAATATTTCGCTTTTGAAATGTAAAAAGAGTTTAAAGCTTAATTTCTACAAGATTATTTTCAAGAAATTAAAAAATATAATCGCAAATGTTTTTTCTTTAAATTTTATTAGAAGCCAAAATTTAAAACAAAGCCCTGGTCTTTTTGTGCATGTGCTAAGAAGTTGACATGAACATTTTGAAAGTTTGTTTTTAATTAAAACACTATAAATTAAGTTAACAATCATGGCGTTATAATTTTGCATGTTTTAAAGATGTAATATAGGAACAATTTTTTAGTTAATTTACTCACCTGATTTGAAAATAAAACAGAGGGAAACCCCCTACCGCTAGAAGTTTGGTAATGACACAGCAATCCGGAAGTAGCAATTCACATCAATGCCGGACTGAAAATGATAATAAATTCTCGCTCAATAATAGATATTTTAATTTAAGGGCATATTTTATAAATTAACATTTAATTTGTGTGAAATAAATTGTAAAAAATATTTTGTTTGATAAAAGTCGGCGTTTCTATAAAATCGATTTTGCTGCTGTTCACTAAGCTTGTGTAGCATTTGGTGAAAACACTAACAGTAAACGAGATGGAGAACCTGCCAAAGATTCCTAGCCCAAACCAGGTAAATTGCTTTGTTTTTCAAAAAAAAGATATTTCGAATAATAGATTTTTAATAGTAAAACAGTCTTTAGTAAATTTTCGTTTTTGTACTTTTATTATGTTTGTGTACTTATATTTTTTCAGTTAAAAAAAGCAAAGTTGCGCTATTTCACTGCATTTGAAAGCGTGACGGGAGGAGGAGGAAAGCTATTGCAATGTAAATTATTATTGTATAATAATGTCTTAAAAAAAGATTTAGGGAAAACTTATTACTCTCTCTCCGTTATATTATTTTTATTACTCTAGAGAGATAATTGAAGTATACATTATTTACTTTTTAGTGGGAAGTAGATTTTTTTATTCTAATGTTTAATTATGGGTAGGTGGAAAAAAGGACCCCTGACTTTTGGGCTGCCCAGTAGCAGTAGACGCAACATTTTTTTTCTTCTTTTTTTTTTTTTTTACACCCACTCATAAAAAATGTCTTTTTCACAGTTATGGTCTTTTACAGGACTTAGCTTTTTAAAAATTTGTTCACCTAAAAAATACTGTAATTAAATCTCTTGAAAGGCAATGAGTATATGAGTGTGTGCACGCTCACGCGCGGAGTTAGATGAGGCATTTTTCCTAGAGTCTCTCACCTCCTATAAATTTGAATATATAAAATTTAGTTCGAAACAGCTAATTTCAAATGTACTAATCTTTTAATTAAAATTGTCTACAGTTGAAATTAACCAATCTAAGCATGTTTTATGTCCTCAATTTACAGACAAAAATCAAGTAGATTTGAAATTTCATATTTGCCTAATTATTTTTTGCGACTGTCACCATGTTTTCGTTTATACCCCTCCCCTTAAAAAATTCCTTCACAATTTAATTTCATATCTTTTTATTTTTATGATTCATAAGAATGAGTCATTTATTGTATTAATTATCTATGTTCAAGTATTTTTCTCCCTATAATCATGATTTGCTTAAACGTAAAACAAGAGTCGATTTAAATATGCACTTAATTTTATTTTATTATTTACATTTTGTAAAACTTCAACTACGAAGAAATGTAATACGAAATGTATTTTTCCAATTGAAAATGGAATTACAACTGATTGTAAATTAATTAGAATTTTGTTTTCCACTCTTTGTAGAACTTGCAAGAAATTAACCGCCCCCCTTTGCAAAAAAAAATGAGTTGATAACGGAAAACCAGTTTAGTATGTTTTTAAGAGAGGTTAGTAATGAAGTGGGGAAAAATGAGATTAAAAAAAAAAAAAGTATTTAGTAAATATTACACCTGACACCATCAACCAATCGATAATTATTCATCCTCTTTTTACCAGAATTTTTATTGGCTTCAAGCAAGAAAAGTTTAATTAAAATCAAATCGTTTCCTCCTGTTTTGCCAAGTTAGTTAGAAAAAGATACTTGTTACTATAATCAAAATTTAACTATTAACAATTCAAACATAGATAATGAAACCAGTTTCGAACAACTACCACTAATTAATTATTGAGTCGCTTTTAAACTTCAAATCGTTGAATAATTTGCTTTGATTATCTGTCGTAATTATGAAAAAAATGTAAACGGTAATAAATTGTGACTGCTTTTTTTATTTTATTTGTTTTGTTTATTAAAGTATTTTATTGCCAATTAATGGAAGTGGATATTACCGTTAAAAAATTCAATATTTGCCAAAAAAAAAAAAAAAAAAAAAAGCCGCCGACGTAATTTTGATTAATGTTCACCGATGGGAAATTCTTTTAGAAATATTAAAAAGAAAAGCAAGTTATGAAATGAAAGTTCGATGTTAGAGAGAGAGAGAGAAATGTTTTGAGGAAAGCACGTAAAAATCAAGGAATGATTTACAAAGTGAAAAAGATTTAAATTTGTGGAATATTTTCTTTCATCACTGGAATATTTTTGTTGGCGTTTTCATGTTAAACAATACTATGTATTAAATTCCATTATTTGCGACTCTGTTTTTTTGTGTATTTTAATTTTTACAAAAGTTTTGTGTCAAGGCTTTTTAAATTGAAATCACCTCCTCCCCGTTTTATTTTCTCGACAATCTTAAAAATGTGGACAATGGCTTCAAGTAGAATCATCATGCTTAAGCTTTATGTTTTTTGCTTGTCTTCAATCTTACAAAAACTCAGCAAGTCAAATTACACGTTGTTAGTCATTCTTTATCTCTTTCCTTTCTGAAACCGAAAAATAGCGGCTTTGAACAACTAACACTTTAAGTTCCAACTACTGCTACTTGTTGTTTATAATGTTGTTGTTGTTGTAATGTACATTATTCAGTACTGGGGGGAGATCGTCGTTCACTGAATCACTAATGACATGCTTCTTTATTCTTATTTATGTCACTCCCTCTCCTTTTTCATGTTACGAACAATTTGAATTTCAAAACATTACAAAGAAAAAAGCTTTGGTAGTGGTTGATAAGGTCGAGTTAAAAAAAACCCAAAAAACTAACAGCAACGGCAAAAAAATATCTTTTTCATTATTGTCGTGGGTAACTACATATTACACAGTACACACCCTACTCTCTTCTTCACATTATGGAAGTTAATTTATTATGATGATTATCATAATCGTCATTATTTCATACATCATTATCAGCATTAGTGGGTTTTTTTCTTCACAGCAAATGAATGGTACTGGTGATACTTTTTGGGGATTGATTAAGAAGTAAATATTTTAAACCCATCAGATGATTACGCTATCGTATTGACATTATTCTTCACTAAAATCTACACCTTCTTTTTTTCCCCTGTGATGTTTTTGTTTTTAAATGCCAGTTTTTTTTTTCATTAGCTTTTGCTTTTTGCCTCCTACCTGTCTCTTTCCTTTCGATTTCTATCTTATGCCTTCGTTTTTCTTATGTTGGTACGGATGATTCATGTAAACAGAATAACAACAATATTGAAATAAAGTGGTGCAGGCTGGTGCCAGCATCCATTATTTCGTCTTCGTTTTAGTAGAATTCCCTTTCGTCTTCTTGAAATCATGTTATTATTGGCATTTTATTGTAACAAAATAAACAAAATACGGCATTTTCCTTTTAAAAAATCTTTAAAAAAAAGTAAAACGCTTAATCGCTGATATGGTTTTTAAAATTAATTTATGTGTGTTGTAGAGAATTTGATAATGTGACCCCTTTTTGCTTGGTTCTGATTCGATCGAAAAATCTATTTATTGGAAACTGTCTCTAATCATTTATGCAAGTGAATTCAGTTGTTCACCTTAGATTATCTCTTCCTCTCTTTTCGGAGAAAAAAATGCTGTTAGAAAGAGATGAAAGAATGAATTTATCATCGTGGGATGTTTACTTGATTTAATTTTGACATTTTTATTCCTGTCAATATATATCTTCTATTCTGATCATAAGTACATTAGAACTGAGTCTCCCCACCTTTTAGCTAAAGACAAGTATCCATTAGAAAAGAAAAAATATTAATTTTCAGATTTCCTGTGACTCCAACAACTCTCCATCAAATTTTGTCCACCTTCCTTCCTTATTAAAAATGGGACAGTCCTCCTCAGCAATATTACTGGAGTGGATGGACTTAATAATTTTGTACCGTGGTCTTTCTTGTACAATCTACCATAAAATATAAAATAAAAAAAAAAGGCGTTAAATAAATTTCTCGGTTTATCTAAGACCTCATATATTAACGTTTTACATTTTTGATCAATTTTTTTTTTTAATCACTTCATTAATATCATGAGGGATTTATTTATGTAAAACACGTGAATTAAAGTGTTTTATTACAGAGAGAGAGAGATAGCAGTGTTTGATATTTAATGAAGTAGAAAAAGCATCCATTCCTTAAAAAAAAAAATGTTTCAAAATCTACCTGAAGCAATTTAATGATTAGGGTATTATTGTTATTGTGAGAATAAATTGGTTATTAAGAATTATTTCGAGATAGTAGGTTAATCAATATCCATCCATTTAGGGCATTTTGTGAAGCCAATGTCAGATGAATAAAGTATTTGTTGAATCAATGAATATCTGTGAGTGTATCCTCTCTCTTTCCTTTTACAGGAGACTTCCAACAAATAAATTTTGCTCCACTGATTCCAAATGAGAAAAAGACATTATTTACTCCTGTCCTCCCCATTCATGATGTTTCATTTGGAAATTAAATCATCTCAATCTTCATATTGTGTGTGTTAGGCAATTATTTATTTCATTTTAATTGGCTACTTAGAAAATTAAACCTTTTTAATTAAGTTTTTGTCTTGTTCAAGTGGCAATAGTTTCTTCAACTCATTAACCTTTGTTGACTGCCTGATCCTCTCTGATTTACATGAAAGAATTAACAGATAAAATACAAAAACGAAATATAAATACGTCTTAACAACACAATTCTTTTTAATTAAGTATCTTTTTTTCTGGAGCAAAACGGAAAATAAGACATGCAGCTTAATCTTATTGGTTACTTTAACGGACCAACATTTATTTTCATATATTTTGAATATTTAAAATAATATTCACTATAGATAGAAAATTCTTGGTTTCTGTAGTGATTTCATAGTTTCTAAGACTTGTAAATGCACATATAATTATGGATTGAAAATATCAGTTAATATGAAAAATAGAAATAGGACTTCGTTTATTAGTTTCAATTTAATCCTTAAAAAATTGTTTTTATCTCAGAGCTACGTTATTGCTAGAACACTCTGTATAAGACTGTCTAAATCCTTGTAAATCTTTGATTGGTTGTGTTTTATGGCATATTAACTCTTGTAGGTTATTTAATGCCAAATTATATATATATATATATATATATATATATATATAAGTTGGCGACCGTTCATTAGCTACTACACCAAGGTGTAGGGGAGGGTGCTACTCCTTTCTCTGGATTGCCTCACTTTACCCTTGATACGTACTTTATAATGCTGAGTGTTAAGCAAGGACGTATCAAGTACCATTTTTTTTTTTTTTTTTTTTTTTTTTTTTTTTTTGAGTCTTTGGTATGACTCGACCTGGGATTGAACCCGGGTCTCTTTGACTATTAGCGAACACTCTACCCAATTGGCCAATGGGCTGATATATATATATATATATATATATATATATATATATAATTTTTGCCAAACACTGATAACTACACAATACCAAAATTAATTGGGCATAGTTGACAACATAATATATAGCTCATTTCTATGCATAAACACACACGCAAATACGTGTATGTAAATAAGCCCATGCATGCATACATCAAGATTTATCCAGAGATATCTCGTTAAAGATTACATATGCGCTTATATATATATATATTTGATTAAATATTATAGACATCCTTTGTCCACATGTCTTTATTTTGATCCTTTTAAATCACAGTATAGATGTTATATTCAGCTAGAACTGGCTAATAAATTTTCTGTATTTAACTGGTTCCCCAGTACTTTCAGACCTCTCTTGGGCCATCATTGGGGGTGGGGGGTATATTGCTAAAGTACAATACTGCTTATTGTTTATTCTGGTATAATTTTTTGATTTCATATGATTTGTAAATGATTAGTTTGTAACATTATTTTTAACCAAACCAGAGCTCATTTATTGGCACACAGTTATGTGGTTTGCTATCTAACACTAATAATTCTATTCAACATTATTCATTTGTTTGCACACCGTTAAATGGTTCCAAGTATTGCTATGTAATACTAACAATTCAATTTAACATCAGTCATTTGTTTGCGTACAGTTGAATGGATTCAAGTATACTAAATAATCAAATATTTCTTTTTGACCCATTGAAAAGACTCTAACAGGCACTACCACTCCTGGTCAGAGTGGACCTGGGAGTAATGGCAATTCCTCAAAGCTCCACAACTGAAGCCTCACTATAAAATGATTTTGCACCTCATCCCGGATACTTGTTGGGTAAGGGTGGTCTTACTCCTTTGCAAAGATGCAGTTGATATATTTTACAGCCCCAGCCAACTGGGCTGAGTAAATCTATATTTGAATTCTTTAATTGTATGAAGATAGTCCAACTTATTTCTTGCAGCTGTTGTCATTCACTTTACAGTTATGAAATTTTGTCTATTGTAAGAGGCTTGAATAGGAAATTTCAATGTTGATAATTTACTCTGTTAAAGAAAGCATTAATACCATGGGCCTGCCACTTCTTGGTTATCTGGGGGCTGCCTGGCATGAACGCTTGTTGGGTGTTACTAAGTTGTCTGGTCCCAAAGCACCTTTCCAAGCAATACCTGTGTGGTAAGGTTGAATTTATTGCTTGGCACCTGAGGTGTCTCAAAATGGGAAATGCCAAGAAGATCACGCAGTTTTTTTGTGACGGCCATGCATGAATCTCGATTTATGCATCCCCCCATTATAAAATGACCTTGTGTTAAATCTGACTTAGTGGGAAGTTGGATAAGTATCTACTCCGATAAATGAATTTAATTTTAGTGCTTCATTGTAAAACTTGCTGAATTTTCAAATATTCTAAAAGCAAGTAACGTGAAGGATGTTTTTCTTTATTTTATATACACTATGCTGTTCATTTTATAGAAATATTTTAGTGCTCTGTTCATTCAAAGATGAAGATACTTTAAAGATTATCAAATCAATATGTCTGTCTCTTTTACCTATGAAATTGAGCATCCAATGAAAGTATTTACATTTATATTACCCCAGTTGGTCAGTACATCTGTTATTAATCAGAATAATTCAACAAGATTTTGTGTCAGTCCTTAAGATCAATTCTTTTGAAATTATTTGGTTATCAAAAGTATAGGTAGTGTAATGGTTATTTTCAAAGAAAATGAAGTTGATGAACCAAATTCAAATTCTGAATGAGGCTGTTTACATTTCATTTGATGCCTTTGGGAAAGGCATGAATCCATCCCTTCCCTCCAATACCTTACTCTAGGTAATTAGTAGATAATACTGGGATTTCTAGCCATGGTGGTCTAGGAAAAAGACAATTCTAAATTCAAAACCAACTGTGAAAGCTTCGGCAAGTTGGCAGTGGATTCTGATTGTGTAAGAAAAAGAGAATAGCAGATTGCTGATTTTATCTCTGTTACATCTTTCTGATAGAAGCAGTTACAGAAGCAGGAGGGAACCCCCAAAATAATAATATTAGTTAAATTTAAGACTTGAATTATTTCCAACTGATAAAAAATCATTCTATTTAGAATGCATATTTAAAAAGCAATATAAAATTGATGATAGTTCTGAATAAATAATAAAAGCTGGTCAGAATAAAAATCTGTTTTTTATGGTTATCTAAGCAATTTTGAGTATGTCAATCATATTGGTTCTCAACAGCAAACATCAAGAACATTTATAAACCTAAGTATCTTCAAAATGCAGATTTAAAAAAAAAAAAAAACAAAAAAAAAAAAAAACAAACATATTTTTGATTGGAACAAAAGTCCTGACAAAATTTAATTTTCCCTTGTTGAATTCTGTTTAACCATCAGTACTGATAGGAAAATTTTTTTTTTATACTATACAAAATTAAAAAATTTTTTTTTTTTTTTTTTTTTTTTTTTTTTTAATGAATTATGTTTAATTAATTTTTTTATATGAATTAGATTAATGGTGGTCATTTGCTTAGCTTATTTTGGCACAAGGCCAGAAGTATGAGCCACCCAGTAAGAATCAAAATCACTCACAATGACATACTAACCAAACTTGATACCTTTTATGCTATGTGAAGTACCTGTGAATTAGATTAATCGCTGGTTGTGGTTGTTTATTACTGGCCATTATTGGTTAATGATATTTCTCTTTGCAAGTAATACCAATACACAGTCCTTCAGATAACAAAGTAGCAGTGTGTTATATTTAGCTACATTGTACTTAACAAAACTGTGGGTTAAATGTTGGTCTTGAGGAATATTTCAAAAGAGTTTAGGTCTTTTATAAATCCTGTTTGTTATTTGTAGCATTTTTTAAAAATATCTATCGTGGTAATCTCTTTGTATGAGTCAAATACAGTATTATAACAGCTCATAACACTAAACTGAAATTGAAGTTTAGAATATTGCTTTTATATTATAAAGGAAATTTGAAAGAAGTCATTATGTGATTAATCAAATTTGTTTTCATTAATGAGACTTGTTTTTGACTTTTTTAAATCACTGGAAAATAAATTGCTGTTGCTTTGCTGCCAAATATTTTGTCTACAATGCTTCTTTATCATGAGAATACTACATTGTCTTCTTTAAAATATATTTTTTCTCTCTGCTGAATGTTTTGGCCCTAGATAAATGCTTTACATTTAGTGCCATTACCTTATTTGACCAGGCCATTGGCCTAACTAGTAGAATCTTTGCCAATGGTCCAGGATACCAGGGTTCATTCAATCCCAGGTTGAGTCCTACCAAAGACTCAAAAACTGGTACTTGATGCCGCCTTACTTAATACTCAGCGCTCTAAGGTAAGGATTGAGGGTAAAGTGGAGTAATCCAGGGAATGGAGTAGCGCCCTCCCCCACACATCGGTGTCGTAGCTATTAAAAAGGGAGCCTTTGGGTCACCATCAACTAAGATCGCCAACTTACTTACATTTTTATAGTTTTAATTTTCTCTGTTGAATGTTTTGGCTCTAGATAAATGCTTTACATTATGTGCCAGTACATTTTTATTATCTTTTTAATTTTTTCTCTAAAATAAAAGTATAAAATTTGATCAGAATCAGTTGTGGAATTTTTCTAATTCTACTGAAGGTGATGGAAAGGGTAATTTTGTTTCAAGAGAGATAAATAGATCTCTTTGTAGATCATGAGGGAATGATATTACCTAAATTTTACTTGGCAATTGTTTTATGTAACTTTTTTTTTTTTTTTTTTTTTGAACTTTGTATAAGAGCAAGTTTCATCTTGCATCTACATCTAACTCTTGCTGACCTGACAAGTCAGGATTACACTGGTCACTGACTTAAGGTTTTTCTAAAATAATCCTTATTAGCTATTAATACAGCTTAGATCTCTCTCTTTCTCTCTTATGGATGCAAATAGTTAAATAGTTGCATATGTATTGTGCTCATGACCTCTGCCAGCAGTTTTTAGCTGATAAATTTTAGGTTAGTATTATTTGGATGTCAGATTAGGATTTTCTTTTTCAACAGTTGTTGAATATTGAGCATGATTGTCATTGCAACTGTTCATTATGATTTGCTTAGTGAGATTATATTATCAGAAAAGCAATGAGTAGTTTGTGTAGTCTAATATGACCACTGCTAAAAGTAATTTAGCTGAAATCAAGTGAAAGATTGTAGAATGATTCTGTCATCTATTAACCCTTTTGCAGGCAAAATTTTTTTAATCTTCGAGTGAAGGAATTATTTTCAGAAAATTTCCAAAATGAGTCTATTAATCATGAAAAAAAACATAATTTGATCAGTAATTCTGTGTCATGAAAACAAAAAAGGTATTCCTTTTTAATTATATTTTGCAACCTTTACACAATTCTATAACACAGTGGGGTTTCCTAGCAATGTTTCTATACATCAACATTGAATTGGTCAACAAGCAGCTAATAGGAAAATGTCTTACATTGAGCTATCTCCTAATAAGAAAAATGTTGCCCTGTCTGTGTACAATTGGCAACAAAAATGTTGCTCTGCCTGCAAAAGGCTTAACAACTCTAATCTGGGAAAATGCAAAATTTAAATTTGGTTGTTGGCTGGAGAGAAATATTAAATGAATGTTTGTCTTTCCCCAAGGTAAACTTTTCAGAATGGGCTCTGATATGGTTTTCATGACAAACAATAACGTTTTATTTAGCACTTAAAATTCCAAGTAGTGGCTTTATTGGAAAATTTTTTTTTTTTTTTTTTTTTTTTTAAATTTTTTTATCCGTTTCTCCAAATCACTGAGGGATTCTCTTTTAGATATTTCTTACATTTATGTACTTTAGTTTGAGTAAAATATCTAACAAATTTTTCCATGATTTAACATGAAATTTGAATAATTAATGTTAATCTAAAAATAAAAAAATTTAAATATCTTATGTAGATCTTATTTCTGCAATACTTCAGATGATAAACTATACTTATATAATTGTATTTTATAATCAAGGAGCAATTTATACAGAACTTAAATATTTGATATTTCAGAATGTTATGTTTATCAATTTAAGAATGATTTCTACATATCCCACCCCGCATTAAATGTGTAGGTCTTCACTGGTTAGATTTTTATTCATTTATTTTATACTCTTAAATTTGTTGTAAATCAGTTTTATATTTTTGGTCTGGTGGTTTAATGGCATACCAACCTTTGGAGGTTATTTAATGCTAAAGCCATCCTTCTAGAAGAACAGTAGTATTACTATTTAATCCATAGCTAGGAGGATAAAGAGGGTTCATGCCTTTTTCCCAAGGGTATTTGTTCAAAAGTTAATGTAATAGCACGACTGGAGTTTGAATTCGCTTACTATGATTCCACAGTCCATCACTTTAACCATTACACGATGAGGAAACCCCCAAATCAATTTTATAGTAATTGTAATGGTGGTTATAGCTGTAATTGAACTAAATTTTTAAATGAACTCTGACTTTTTTATATTTTGTTTAGGCTATGAAAAATTTTCTTAATCATGGCTTGAATGACTCATTTGCCTTGAAATTATATTGCATAATTTGATACTTTTCAGTTTTTGATTGGGGTATTTGCTTTTTGTCAGTCACATTGTGATGCTAATTTACATGATTTGATTGAAAAAGTTTCTTGCTTAAAACAGACTATTGAAACAATATTATCCCATTCAAAATGTCTCCTGAGAAAAAGCTGTCTCAGATGTTAAAATGAAGCATGAAATTAAGTTGTATTTTTTCTTACTTTATTGATTTTTTTTTTTTTTTTTTTTTTTTTAATTTTATAAATAACAATCATAAATCTATGATATACAAAAAATAGCAATAATTTATTCACCTGAATGAAAAGCATAGAATTAGCAGATCACTTTGCTTACACATCTTTCCTGTTCAGTCATGTTATGCAAACTAATTTTTTGTCTGGATTTCATACTATGATAATATCATTGTTTGCAATTGTAAGAGCAATCTTGAGATGGAAAGGCCACAGGAATCTTAAAGTTTATTCAGAAATTTCTTTCAAGTTTTTTTTTTTTTTTTTTTTTTTTTTTTTTCCTAATAACCACACTTTGAGAACTGTATACATTTAAAGATGAGTGATGATCATATTGGAGTATACCTCTTGTCATTTAGAAAAAAAATATACATTTAGGAGCCTTCCCTTGTGCTACCTTTTGATCTATGTATGTTCTTACCAAAACAAAAAATGCTAGAATTCAGGATTTCTTGCCAACTGGTGGAACTCTCTTAATGTTCCTTGTAAGGTAAGAAGTTTGATGTTTCCATCTATTTTAACTGCTGTTGATTCAGTAATGTTAACACAAAACTCTTCTGATTGATTCACTTTATGCAAGTCATCATGACCTCTGATCAAAGGTCATGCATGCTATCTGCTGAGTTGAAACCTTTGTCATTGTTCAGAACTTATTCAATGAGCATTCTAATTTAGTTGATCTATTGCATGTCTGGGATATGATCGAAATTTCCTTTTCTTGTGGCAGTTGAAGGTTCATGAGAGCTTTATCATAAGTGTGAATTCCTTTTAAACTAGACTTCATTTATCTACTTCAAATGAAATGACAAAGATTGACATCTTAAAGTCGGCAATTTTTCCTCCTTCCTTTGCTTTTCAGTTAACTCTCTTGCTAGTATATGATTAATAATAGTGTTCACTTGTACTAAATGGGGAGCTTCCACTATGAACTGTCAAAGATTAATACATAAGTGATTATTTGAAGAAACATCAAGTGGCCAAAATTGTTGTCTAACTCCAACTGGTTTTAAAGGTGGTCAATTTAAACTTGGGTTAAAAGTTAAGCTTTAGAATGCTGATTTTTTTTTTTTTTTTTTTTAGGTCAGCAGACTCTGCTTACTTAAGATTGGTATGATAGTCTTCCTTGATCCCAGTTACACATATCCTCACCTAGTACTGTACTAGACTAAGCTGAGTTTTATATATATATATATATATATATATATATATAAAATATGCTTTATAGATTTTACACTTTGTATAAAAGGAATTATTTTAGACTCTTGTCATTTACAATATAATGTACCACTTGTAATGACCCTTCAAAACAAAATTATTCAGATTTTTAGAAGTGTCATTTACAATATGTTTTATATACAAGACAACAAATAATTTTGATATTGTTTCACTTTGTTTCTGACATTCACTGCAAATGGTGTGGGAATGTACATTTTGTTTTGAAATATTTAACATTATTCTAGGTTCTTTTTAATAAAATATTTTGAGTGATTTTGAAACAGAAACTTGTTTATAACTAAATTCTTACTTAAAAAGTGTTGGGAAGATGGCATTTGAGTAAGGGGAGTTTATATCTCCTTCAACCTGGTGATTGATTTCTTCAGTTACAGCCATTGTTCTATCCTTGAACACAAAGGCTAGATTCTCTTGAGTATCAGAACTATTTCTGAGTACATGTATTCCTCACTATTTAGGTTTCTCTTGATCTTATGTATTTCTTGACTCTCTCAGCTGAGCACATTATTTATGTCTTTTTATTTATGTAGAAATTACTGAATTTTCTGGAGACTTGAAATTCCCTATGAAAATGTTGACTCATCTGAATTATGAAAATTACTTCTAAAAAGTATATCAACTTTCCTTTGATACTTATAAAAGAAAAAAATGATACAACTCAAAATGCTGTATATTTAGGTGAGTGAAATGTAAAATGTCATTTGCAAGCCTTGTTTACTTATTTTATACTGTTTTTATCTTGTTTAGTTTTCTTTTTCTAAAGTGAAATAGTTTTAAGTTTTAAAGCTTGACATGGTACTTAATAAGAATTTAGATATAATAAAAATTGTTACAGTGAAAGAATTTTTATTGTTAAACATTGATGAAATAGTGAACTCTTTAGTGTAGATCTAATGAAAATATTTTGATATTTTATTCATTTTTCTATTGACAGTTCAGAACTTGATTAATCATTATATTACAAATTTAGCTATCCTTTACTCTAGAACTCTTTGAATTTTTATTTAATGAAAATTTCTTAAAAGAATATTATTTCTCTATAGAGTCCAAAACTAGAGTTTTTCTGTTTTTAAATTTGTATAAATTTTTAAATCTTTACATATTTCCCAGTATTTTTTGAGAATTTGAAAATTAAATGTTCCTCTCTGCAAACCATTCCAACATATTTGATATCATCAATTTTTGAATTGTACAAATCTTTCTTTCATATTTGTAAAAATGAAATATGACTTATGTACTTATCAGGTGCAGGTTTTAATATTTGGAAAACTTAAATTTAAAACTTTAAAATTGAAACATAATTTGACTGAAAAATAACAGGATGGAACTCTGTGTGTTTAATATATATGATCAAGTACTATAATCTAAACCTTTGAATTTCACCAAAATTTGATCAAAAGGTTTACTATCTGTATTTTTATTAAGCTATTGTATTTGATACCTGGATAAGTGGATCAGATGTGTTTGTTAATTTATTTTTGTGTAATCTAATCCTGTGACCTCAGATTTGATGATCGGACCAGTCAGCTGGAACCAGAGGCCACAACTTGAGCCTGTATAACCATTGGCTTGTTTAAGAAATTCTTTCTAAATGTGCTTTATCAAAAAACCACAATTTGCCATGCAATGTTTCTGATATTGAATAGATATATTATTTCCAGTTTTTAATTTTTTTTGCTATGCAAATGATAAGTTCTTGATATTAAGGGGTTTTTTTGTCTTGTGAAAAGTTATCAATTCTGTTTCTTATTGGTCAGTAGTCTCCAGAATCAAAATTTAAGCCATTATTCCAGATTCAGAATAAATAAAGCTAAGATAATAGAAATACAATGAGGCTTACCTGACAAATATGAAGATTTGATATTGAGTAATCAATCGTTAGGCTACTATCTTGAAACTAAATATGCCACTTGTGATCACTACTGGATTCTTCAGTTTTTGGTTGGTTCTTCATGCTGACCTGAGTAGGAAAATCAATCTTTGTGAGAGGTTGTATTTCTGGATGAAACCATTTGATATTTCCTGACCTGTTTATCTAAATAACCTTCACAGATAATTTCTGACTAGAAGATTTCAAGTTTATAATTTGTAGTTAAGTGTTCATAACTAATTAATGCTAAAATAATCTCTGATGTTAATTTAGGCAGTACACTATTTTCAAAATGGAATTTAGTAAGTGTCTAGTATATTAGTTAATCCTAGTTTATCAAGTCTACTTCCAAATCCAAAAAATATTCTTGTCCATCAAAGTCATTTAATGTATTTTAAAAACTTTCATAATTATTTCATTCAATCTTTGTATATTTTTAACAAAGATATATCAATTTTGATTTCATGAAATCAATGAAAGATAATGTCTGTCATTTATGTAATACTTTTATATACAACAAGTTTGTTGACTCATATCTACATGATAGTTTATTTTCTATTAATTTCTTTTATTTTCTCCAAGACTGACTTGATAAAATCATTTAATTTGATTTGACTAAAAACCATTATGGACTTAAAATGGCAGATAAATACTTGAAGGAAAAGGATGTTCTATTCATTTTTATTTTAACAAGACTTGCATATAAAAATAGGTTCTGTCAATTCTGCTTATGGTAATATGACTGAAGTCAAATCTTCTTGGCTTTAAATTTCTTTTAAAAATGATATCCTATAAATAAGCAAAACCACTTTTAACCTAAAAGTATTATTGTGAAAATCCATATGTAACTTATCTTTTTGGTATTACTTAAAGTTAATACAGTGTTCACTGAAAGAGCAAAGGAATTTTTTCAACTATTACATGTAAATTTATTTAAATCCTGATACTAGCATGTGTTATTTTAGTGTTTAACATTTGCCTCTACTACCAATTTATTTCAGCATTATATGGTAAATCAAATATTTTTGTTTTGACATTCTGGCAAAGTATATAATCAATTCAAAAACAATTTGAAATCTTTAAAATGTCCTGTCTTAATAATAACAATCACATACAAAAAAAAAGCACTGATATATACCTTCAAAATCCTATTAAGCATTAAAAATCAGAATTGACATAGTTTAGTTTCTAAGATCAGTATTCCTTAATACATTTTTTTATGAGTAATATATTTGTAATGATCCTATGTCCTATAAA